>WAAD01006597.1:198269-209419 GCA_013389945.1 Fregata magnificens
TGAAGTGGGAACAACTGCTCCACAACCCATCACATCTACTCCAACACAGCACAGAAACACATACCAGAAACCCTCAATAACAAAAGGAAGTTCTCTACCTGCCAGAATATGAAAGGGAGGGAAGCAGCTTTAAGAAGACATGTAAGATTTTGTTAAAGAGGAAGAAAATTTTCCATACTATCAAGCTGTATAACTCCAGTAATCACAAATGACTTCTGGGGATATGAAGTCTGCAGCTTCTTTTTTTGGGTTGTTCTGTTTGGTTGGTTGGTTTTTGGTGTTGGTGGTTTTTCTTTCTCCCCCCCCCCCCCAAGTTAAAAGAAGGAAATAAAAAAATTAAAAAAATGNCCCCCCAAGATTAAAGAAGGTAAATACAAGATTTAAAGAGATGAGAGAAAACAAAGGAACAAGGATTTCACTGAAATGCTTTTGTTGCCTCCTTATGTTGAGTTAAACACATTTCTATTTTTATTTACTTTCATTTTTACTATTGAGCTTATTGTTTATATTGCACATGAAACAGAGGGAGTAGAACAGTTGTGGCACAGTTTCCTAGTTCCCAAATTGTTCCTTTCGGTCACACTACCCACACTAGAGGAGTGTAAAAGTTTTCTTTACAGGCCATTTTGTGAAAGTCATTAATCAATTTCCTGGAAGTCTCATATATTGTATCAAATTTCTTCTACTTTTGTATGGCTATGCTTGAAAAGTGAAGCTATGGGGGCCTCCCCTTCCAACAGTGAAACTGACTGTCATGCCATTGCCACAATTCACCAGTTTAAAACCCCTACATATCGTTCAATAAAGCACTCTTGTCCCTATTCATTATTTTAAAGTGTCATTAATCAGCAGCATCATTTTGATCTTTATTACTTTTCACAACATTATCTAGGTTATCCAAGTGACCAAAGGGATGGAAATAACATAGGCATTTAAAAATTTCTGCACAAGAGCAGAAAACAAAGTATACCAGACCAGTCAGATCTGCAAATGAAACTCTAGATGCTACAAGAGCAGAGATTTGGATTTTAATTAGTTATGCAAAAATATGTGGTCATGTTCAATACTGCTTTGCTGTAGAATGGAAATGCTTTTTACAGACCAATGAAATTCCAACATCTTTGCAGGGCTAGTTTATCCATCATCAAGAAAGCTAAACTAACAAGCGTAGAAATTACTTTTCCATGACTTTTTAGAACAACTGTTAAACTGCACCTTTTCACGTAAGCGGATGGATGTGAATGGATGCCTGTTACATGCACTGCCTTGCATTTTGAAACTGGCCTGTTTGTAGCCTATTACATTTGAATAATTTCCAAAAGGTTACAGATCAGCTGAACTAAGGATGTATGAAATCAACTCAGAGGAAATGAATTTTGGAATGGAATACACTTCCAAATCAAGCAGTCACTGTGTTCTGGCACTCCTGGACACCCTGGCACACAGCACTAAGGAAACTAGCACCACTGAATGGACTACTAACCCTTTCGAAGTACTACTGTAACCCAAGTTCTTTCTCAATCAGGGCTACAAGTCCACAACATACTGAACTCTGCTAGAAATCAAACGCAAAGGACAGTCGTTTTACTCATTTCACCATTAAAAATGGAGGCGGGGGAGAGAAGCTGATGTATAGGAATGTTATACATACCTGTCTAAATTTAGCTCTAGCCTCCTTTTCCTTCATTCTTCCATGTGCAACCAGATAGTCAAACACTTCCCCTACAATTCAATAATGAGATACATTAATGCCTATTTCAGAATCTCAAGATTTCTCTCTAGCAGTTGCCCACAGCAGCTTCACTGGAATGATTGTACTTCAAGTTCATGATTACAGGTTAGCTCAAGAGAACAAGGCACAACTGCTATGCAATTTACTACACCATCATCTCTTATACAAGAAAATAATAAGACTTAATGAATGGCTGGACATAGAAAAAAACCCCAACAATTTCCTTCCAATTATTTATGAGAGAAACTGAGCAGCACAGTTCTGTTTTGTAAATAAAGATGACATGCACCCCTTCACAGACTTTCTCACAAGGGTTTCTTTTGCCCCCCACAAAAAAAAAAAAAAGCTTCATATATGAATACATCTGATTATATTTGCAAATATTGTCATACCAGCACTAGAATTTTTCTTTGTGCATGTGTATAAACATGTTCTAACCAAAATCAGAAATCTTAGCTTTAACCTAGGCTTGGAAGAGGTACCCACAAGGAAGGTCACAATAATGAGCATAGCAGGACACACTGACATAAACCATCACACAACCATCGGATCTGTCAGATACACTGAGAAGGATTACTCCTGAACAAGTCCAGAGTTGTATGGTTGTGGATGACTAAAGGAGATCACTAAAGCAGTGCGAAACATCTGTTGTGTTTTCGGTTTTTTCCCCCCTTTAATCAATCCAGTCATTTTATAGCACGTCAATACGGACTACAACGTTTGAGCTTTAAGTGCAGCCAACTGGCCCATGAATCATTGACATGTTTGCGAGAGCATGGGAGATCTTCTTTACTAAAAACCAAGTCACATACATAAGAACTCCTACAAACTCAGACTAGTACCCAGTTTTAAAAATTATTTGCTAATATGCAAAATTAATAAAAACTTTAGAAGTGGATCAAATATCTAAATATTCTCTACTGAGCAAGAAAACACTGTTTTGTAGATAGCCACCTCACAAGGGAAGAGCTGAGTAACTTCACATTTATTTTTGAAAAGAAGTAACTCCAAATTTCAATAAAAACCCCAGAGTCATACGGCAGGAAAAGCAACAACTGAATAATCTGAGGGAATGTCAGGATTTTCTACAAAATAGCCTTACTTCCCTCTGTAGTGTATTACTTAATGCTCAACTCAACTAACTCTCTCAGCTGTATTTCACAGCTGTTTCTTCAAAAACCTTGAAGGAACAAACCCGAACACTTCTTCACAATTCAGGGAAAATGACACCAGAGAAAGAATTATCCCCAATTTATGCAAAGTGTTGCAGTTGTAGCAATAGTTTCTTTCATCCTGCAGCCAGAGTTCATATGCATCATGTGTAACCAGTATCTTGATAAAGAGGAAATATGGGAAATTGATGCCTGCCACTGAGATTACCAGCCACTTCTGCCTTGCACAACACGGCGTATGCAAAGGGTACTGCTCACAGCCTTTTAGACCAGTACAGTATATATCTCTCCATTACCCTAAGAAAGATCCTCACTGCTTTAGAAGACTTCTACCTTCTACCTCCTAGAAGCTAATCACTAGATGGCAACAGGACTTCACTTTTAAGTCTAGTACCATCAAACAGCACAGAGATGCCTCCACAAACACCTGTACTAGCCGATATTTTAACGGTATTTTACCAACTTTGTTTCTGTTTAGACAAATCTTGGCTGAGCATTTAGGGAGCTGCTAGAAGAAAACATAGGCAGGCAGAGAATCATTACCTGATTTACAGTAATTTGTTAAACTGCACGTAATCTAAAGTCAGAGCCAGAATTCAATGCTGATTTTCTCTGAAAAGAAGTCTCTGTATCTCCCTCCCACAACTAAAGAAAAGCCTCAACCATCTGAGATTCCCAGCTGCTGATGCTAAAGGGTCACATTGACAAACTGAGTGCTATTAGGTTTTAGCCAGCAAGGAGTAACGTAAGACCGAATATCTTAATTCTATCTCTCGTGAAAATATCTGGTATTGCATGATGTGTGCTTTTTCCCCCCTCTGCAATCAGGAATAAACGTCTAAGTTCCTCCTAAAATGGCATAAGGCTAAGCCTAACAACTCTTGACAGTAGAAGGTCTGTGATTAAGATAGCCAAATGTCATCAACATCTAAAAAACATAAGTTGCAGTACTTGTGCTTTTGAAAGCAACAGTTAAAGAAACACAGAAATGTTTCATCTGAACATGTTTTTACCAAATGTATTATACAAAATAGGACACCAGAAGTAGGGAGATGAATACAATAAATTGAGAAGGTTGTCATTTGTTACGGACAGGAACAATCAATGGCTGAATAAAGATTCCCATTAAATTTGAGTTGTGAAAATAAAGCAAATGTTACTAAGTTGCAATAAGTTCAGAAGCTGGTTTTACAAGTTATAATTATGTTGCTCAAAGAAGTCCCAAAGAATATTAAATATTTTGCTTAAGATTTTACACTCCCGTGACATTAATATTTGCTGAAAAAGAAAGTAAAACTTTAAAGAAAACAAGTGCTTTCTCCTACTTGGCAATTTGTTTACATGTGTCGTCACAGCAGAGAGGTACTTACCCCCACTTGCATATTCCATTATTAAATACAGAGTTTTTTCAGTTTCAATGACTTCAAATAGCTTCACTAGAAAAGAAAGCCATTTATTAATCAGATAACTAGTTGCAGAAGTATTACGTTAGCCCCACCGAGAATTCTGTCAGAAAAAAACCCAAACCAAACTTATTTGCTTGCTGCTTGACAATATCAGACTATTACTCTAAAGAAGCTTTTTCTGTCTAATGTTCCTAAATGGAAAATACTGTAACGCATTTGATCAACTCATACAGAACACTTTCTCAAGAAACAATACTTTGCTTCTGTTACGTGGGAAAAAGCAACTAAATTAAGCAGAACTTCCACAGACTTGAGCATCAGCAATAGCCATTTTTATGCACTGAACTGGCATACATGGTGACAAATGAGTTATCAGTCAGTTTGCTGACAGTCCCGTAACAATACTACATCATTTAAATGTACAATCCTGAACAATTTCTTGACCACTTCTTGTTTTTGGTATACACTTACTTTTAATGAGAGCCTGAATTCAGTCAATCAATATTATACTCAAAAGGAGCAAAATTATCAGTTAGCTATGCAAATAACAGTTTTGTGCAAAGGGACCAAAATGTTTTGGGTTTTTGTTTAGTTTCTTTTTTTTTTAAACATACAGCTCTGAAAAAGTATTTATTACTGCTACTTTACAGTAAATTGACACCCTAGTGCAGAATCATCTTTTAAACTCATACCACAACAATTTTAACAGTGAAAAAGCTAAAGTTTCTCCAGAGTTGGAAATTATGTGAAAGAAAAAAGATACCTATATTTGGATGATTTAAGATCTTCATTATTCTTACTTCTCTAAAGAGCTGAAATAAACATAAAACGTGAAATAAGTTAGTGAAATAGATAACACCCATTCTTCCTAAAGCCTGATCATTTTGATATACTTATTTAAACACAAAGGGCAAACATTATTATTAGCATTTCAATGAAGTTCATGAAATAAGCACTTGTTGGAGGGAAGACTTAAGTGCCTGCTTCTTTTAACACCCCTCCCTAAACAAATCAACCCTCAAAAACCTGAAAACACCCACAAAGCGCTCCAGATAGCTCAAGAGAGAAGTGATCTTAGCTCTGTGGTTTGCAGACTTTTGGGGCCAGAACACTGTTATGAGTCCATGCAGCTTCTTGCTGGCCAGTACATCTCACACCATCTTTCAGCCCCTTCACAGAAGATACTGTTTCCAAAGTTTTGTGAAGCCCCACCACAGCACCTTTTCAAGACCACTGCAGTATGCTACTGGTATGAATTCATCACTCTCTGGTACTGTGTTAAAGCCACGGAATTACCATGCTACACCAGGAACTCACAGATGAAAAATCAGCTGCTTATATTGCACAAAAAGTGCGTTATCCAACTATACCAGCAAGGAGTAAGTTTTAAGGAGAGATGGGGAGGCAAGGCTCCCCCTCAGCCCTTCAGAAGCATTCCTGCAAGGCGACTGAGGCACAGTAGCACCTAGTCCTGGGTTTGTCAATGCAGCTCCACTGACTCACTGCCAGACACCCAGCCTCCAAGCCTGCTCAGCCAGTAAAACACGCTGAACATACTTGCCAAAATTAATAGGGCAGAACACAGTGTTTTCCTGACCCAACAATCACCAGCAGACAGAAGAAACACCATTACTTCAGGAGTACAGTCTCAAGGGATCAGCCTGCTCCCACCCTTTTCACTATCCACTTCCTATGCAACAGGATCGTACTGCTTCCCTTTATGCAAGCATTGGTGTTAACCCAGACAGACACACAAGGTCCAGATTAACAAGAAATCTCACAAAACACACAATTCCCCCAAATAAAAACACTCCATCTCCAAGTTTTCTGTTGCAGCTCCCTTGTCCACCCCAGCACATCTACTTTGGCAGGATGGGAGGGGGTACAACTGCCCATTTCGAGCTGCAGCATCACGTTAGATCGACGGTGCTGCATTCGGAGACCACATACTGATTGTAAGGATCTTGTTCCCCTGCCACCCCCCAACACCAATACCCATGTGAAGAGGGTCTTGCTTGAGTAGTTATTTCCAAAGAGTTCAGCTTTGACTGTCACACAGAGTAAACTCTGTCCTCCTGCAACTGGATAATAATACAGGAATGACACTTAACAAACTACAAACAAAAGCCAAGTACATTACTGTTCAGCTGTTATTTTCACCTCTGAAAACTCTCTTCTGCAAAAGACAATTATAAGATGCACATAAATTATAAGATGCACCTAAATTCCTGGAGGTATTTAAAAGACGTATAGATGTGGTGTTTAGGGACATGGTTTAGTGGTGGACTTGGCAGTGCTAGGTTAACGGTTGGACTCGACGATCTTTAAGGTCTTTTCCAACCCAAATGATTCTATGATTCTATTCTATGACAGATCCATAAGTGTAATACTAAAAATACCACAGGTGTTGTTACTGCAATACAAAACATTGCTTTTAATGAAGTTGGTTAATAGCAGATGAGGTAAAAGTAGTCCCACTTCTCCCAGAAAAGACCCAAAATAAAAAATGATTTCAAAAAACCTTGAAGTGCAAATATTATTGTATTTGGAAAACCCAAAGAATTATCTTTTGAGGCAGTACTCTGTATAGCAGTCAAGTGCGTAGCTGTTCTCCCTCAGCAGCTCCCCCTGTGCCAGCCCAAGACTCCAAAGGGTTGACATTCTCAAGCCTCAATTATTTTCTAACAGCATGCTTCAAAAACCAAGAGTAATGAAGTGGTTTTATTATAAACCTAAGACCAACTTCTACAGGAATACCAGTAATGTAACAGATCATATTGAACTTAATGTAAAGAGACTGAAGCAGAACGAAGTCCACAGCTCCACAGGAATGCAGACATGGGAGAAAAGAAAGAGTTTTGTAAATAAGAGATAACAGCATTGTTATTAACAGTAAGGAAGCAAAAAGCGCTGCTGCAAGATTTGCCTCAGGTCAGATTTCAGATAAAGTGAAGACATTTAATATGTCTACACGTATTACTAATGACTCAAAAATCTGTAGGTGTACTTACTCAATAAAAGCAAAAAAAGTGAACCATAGCAAACAACTAGAGTCAACAAAACAAAATCCTTGTGCCTTTTAATAAAAGAAAATGCGCAGGGTGGGGGGTGGGATTTAAATAAGTAAATACATAAATAAATGGGGGGGGATATCAGAATTTGGAGACCAGTTGTTCTAACCATTCTCTGCTTTCTGATGTTTCTGTAACGGCTAAGATTTGGGGAGCAACACTCATTGCACTGCCCAACAGACCTTCTCCCCTATGCTACAGCCATGGCTGTGAATGGCACACTACCCGAACACAGAGTAAAACCAAACAGCTTTCCAAAGGCTTTTAATTATCTTATGATCATTATCCAGGTCTATGCCTGACACTTCGCTAGATGACAAGCTCCTTAAATGCAATCAGGATTGATTGATCAAGTAAATTTTTGGCCATGCAAAATAGAGTTTCAAAAACTATGCATGCATGTTTTCTTTTTCCCCCAGAGGGGTAAGTAAATTGCCTTTCTTTTTTTTAAACTATGTTATTTCTGGAGCTTTTTCATACATAATTAGACAAGGTAGACTACTTCACCATCTCTCTCTGATCATCGGAAATTTAAAAGCAGTTGAATCTATAGCTTTTTTTTTTTCTTCTTTTTCATTCAGTTCAGCTGAACTGCTGTATAATATATTCTGAATATTCCATTAATACTTTTAATCACAGCTTATATAACTGAAAGCCTCTGGTCAGCTTTTAAAGTTTTGAAGACAGTTTGCTTAATTCCCTCTCAATTGATTGTTGCTATGTTCCACCCCCGATACTCAGATAAAGCCTGTTGGGTCAGACTCTCACCAAGGGCAACTCCACTGCTGCACAGATGAAGACCTTGGATTAAATACGGGAATATAGGCAAAGTCATAATTGGTGCCACCAAACAAGTCAACCAAAGGCAATATAGAATAAGACAGTAAGAATGAGGCTAAAATTCACAGTATCATCATGTAAATTAATATATTAATTATTCTAATTTTTTTTTTCCTAAATAAAGTGTGCTGACTTGGCTGGAGCTAGCTACTTTCTCCATTGTACACTGTACACTTTAATGGTCTAATGTGATAGGCTGCTCTAAATATATCATTGGTCCACAAGATGACTACTCTGCATTACTAACCCCAATAAAGCGTGTCAAAAAGTAGCTTCTACATATGAGCCTTTTGCTAAAGTGGGTGACTAGAAACAAGCTTTTTAAAAAAGACTATTTTTGTCTCAGAGGAAATTCAAAATAAAAATACTTGAGAATAGGATACAAACACCACCAAATCCTTTATTAGAATTTTTGTTAGATAAATGCGCTTCAGATTGTGCTCCTCCCCTAGTCAGTTTAAATGTAACATTTGGCATTTTGACACAGACAGCAGCTTCCACAAAGATATCTGCAAATGCTTGACATTATATTCCTTGATCAGAAATAGAATATAATACATAATACAATGCAAAACATCATGTAACTTTCACACAGTGTGCTGAGAAAAAGGTTTCCTAGATTTCATTCCCCCAAAATATTATGTAAGTCAGCTTCTAGCAAATGAAGTAGTAATTACCATCACACAGTAAAATTAATTGCAAACAGCCAGCTATGATAAAAGCTCACACATCTGGGGTTCTATGCCACAGGAATGCAGAAGGTGTAACATCAGAAGATGTAATGTGAAGGTTCTCAATACAGAAAATAATCTTCATAGTTTTAGGAACTTGTCATAATGGGCCCATAAAGGCAGACAATCAACTGAAAACAGTGCTTATCAGTTTAATTTCTAATACCGAGATTAAGAACTACTGCCAACTTGTTGAACAGCTCATTTTCCGTCAACAGGAGCTCTACAAATGTTTCTAGGCAAAGACAAACATCCTTAGTCTGCCAAACAAATGGCTTTCAGCTTTGTTGTGGTCTGGTCCTTTGACTGTGAGCCATGGTAGATATGGGGAAAGAATTATATTTAATTAATGCTGCTAGCTGACAAACTGAGCAAAAAAAACCCCTAACAAACCAGCAATGGAAGCATAGACACATACTGAGTAATAATCTTGAATCAATTTTACTTGAATTTTATTATGCTGACACATCCAAAACAACAAGGGAGTGGGGGGAAAGAAGGACCCATCTTTTAAGCCTATTCTCCTTGAACACCCCAAAAGACAGATTAGAAGCATTCCTGCGTTAGCTATTGCAAGAGTTTCAGTAACAAATTATTTTAAAAATACTGAAAAAGTTTGCTAAAAAGCAAGTCAGTATGGTCGCCAGATATGGAGGACCAACATATCCTGGCCTCCTTCCCTGAAAAGTGGGGGGCTTTTCACGAGATTTTGTCCCAAGCCAGCTCAAGATTTACGTGTGTATTAGGCTCCTCCAGATAACTGCTCACTGAAATATGCCCCATATATAATTAGGAGCCTCAAGCAGGAAGCCTTCAGACAATACAGGTTTGCCTCAAACAAACCACAACTTGAAAACAGAAAAAATACTTGTTATAAACAGAAAAGCCTGGGCATTTTAAATTCTCATCCTTTTCTTGCAGTTTTTAAAATACTGACTGACACATGGTCCATGTTAAAATTGATGTTTAAGAACTCTAAAAAGCTTTAACAAAAAAATGGCCCAAACAAGTGACAAAACATCTGCACATAATGAACAAAAATATTTGGCTGAGGAGCCAAGTTCTAAAAAAGGAAAATGAGAAGTGATTTAGTGCTATTACATGGGCTTGGTAAAAAACAACTTGCATATAATGGCATTGCTAATTCAAAAGAAAAAAAAACAAACAATTTTTTTTTGGTCTAGGAGGAAGTGAACTACTGTAGCATCAGCACTTGTTTCCAGTGAGACCGATATTCACTGGAACTGGATACGCAAGTACATTTGTGGAGAACAGTGATTATGACTAACACCACCAGCATGGGAAAAAAGCCCTAAGAATTCCCTGTTCTTTCAAAGCAGGGAAGTACCGCTTACAGTTTCCTCTTCGCTAAGCAAGAGCAGCAGAGTAGTAATTAGGTCCTAAAACAACAGTTAAGAGTAGCTGCATGTGGCTACCACAGACTTCCTGAGCAGCAGACAAGAAACCCGACTCTTCCGAAGAGCTGCACTGCTGAATATTGAGCTCAGGACTGCAGCCGCCCGGAGCTTACTGCGAGGGCATACTGAGAATTACTGCTCCAGAAAGCAAAGCAAGTCCTTAACAAGGTTAACTTCTTTCTGGCAGCTGAAGTATCGGTGTGGAAGATGTAATACAAAGAAATCAGAACCAGCAGCCTTAATCACCATTTGTTTCCCCACCTAAGGATGACTAGGGTATGCAGCTACACCACAGCTGAGACACTATATACCACACCCTCTTCTCGGCACAGCCCTTCCCTCTCCACCATACCTCAAATATTTTATCGCTCTCTCCAGAAATGCAAGATCAGAAGCACTTCCATCTTAGCTTCCCCTGCATCTACAGGTCGTGTATGCAGTTGGCTTCAAATGCACCAAGGCTACAGCACTGCTGACAGTGCTGGGGGAAAAGGGGCAAGGGTTTGCAAAAACAGCCTTGATAAAGCAAAATTGGTCAGTAATGCACTGTGCATTCACTCTGCTTACTGTGACAAGCAGGCATTTAATTTTAAGAAAATTACTTTCAATTTTTGAATTGAGAACACTGACATATCTTGCTACATTTTTTATGTGCTCATATAACAAATGAGCTTAGAGAAGAGAGTATATTAGCAATCTCACTCCCCAAATTTGATCCGATTTCTACCCTGCTATTTTGTACTAGCACTAGACTCCCATTTAAGAAACCCAGCGGTAGAC
>WAAD01006597.1:209522-230135 GCA_013389945.1 Fregata magnificens
ATTACAACAGAGATGCGAGTGAACATTGAGCAGGCTGAAATCCAGGAACAAAATGGCCAACAAGCACACTTCCAGCTTGTGGCCTTGCCAACTGAACACCTGTGACTTGTAAAAGGTTTGCTTTGTACCTGAATATGAGCTCAAACTAGCATTATGGCCCAATCTCAAGATAACACCATTTGAAGGATTAAGATTTTACATTTTTGTCTGAAAACATGGCCTCTCTACTTTTCTCCGACCATTTTTCCCATGCCCTGACCCCTCCCCTTCGTATCACACAGCTTTTGTTTCTCTCCCAAGTACTTCAAGCATTTAACTATTTTTTCAGGTATTCAAAGTTGTACAGATCTGCCACACAAACAGCTTTATCTAATCCATCATATCACCTAATTTGCATTTCATTTCCTCCCTGCTTACCCAGAAATTACCAATAACCTCAGGGATCAAGCTGAAAAAATTCGGAGAAAACTGGAACCACATTATCTACTTTTATCCAGACTACAGACTCAGTAGGAAGTTGCTACCTGCTTAGACAACAGAGCCTTTCGTCTATAGGTTATTCTTTGCCTCTCAACCAAACTGTACAATGTAAGAACTTGTATGTTTTTCCAATTTACTTCTGCACCATTAATTTTGATAAAAACATCTCATCATACGATCTTTTTAGTATTTGTATAAAATCCAAAGGTGTATGTTCTCCAGTTTACTCTGGTTATGCTATTTCATTTTGTTTGCAGGTAAGTTCTGGGTATTCTCTCGTTCAAACAGAAATATTGCAAGGAGCTTTTTTATCAAAGTACTAAAAAGTAAATAAAAACCCTTTGACTGCAGCACTTAAAAGGACAGAATTAGAAAAGTCCTAGGTAAAAGCGACATTTAAATGTACTTCCTGCAGGCACTCCAAAGCAGACTGGCTTGCTTGATGAAAGAGTAGGATTTATCACTACTTACTAAAATAGATAAGGCGATACAACTGTAACAGCACATTAAACATTTGAGGCTAGAGGGAAGAAACCAGAGTAGCCATGCTCCAATTTGTTCCATAAAACGGCAGCACCTTTTCTGCTGCAAACTACGTGAAAGGCATAGATACTGCTTGGCCTTCAGTTCAGAGGCAGTATTTTCAAGGCCAGTTTAAGAGGACAGAACACAAGCTTCGTATTTGTAAGTTTAACAAAGTGACCAGCATGAAGGAGACACGGGGGCATGACACCAAACCACGAACATCCTCTCCACAGAGTTAGCTATGCTTGGGAGACAAAGGAAGTGGCCAACACCACTGTTTTCTCAGTTTACTGCTCTGCACGGGTTCATCTCGAACAACTGCAGAGTTGTCAAAAATATCGGTTACAAAACTAGTTCTTAAATACAGTAGTCAGATGTGTGTAAGGTATGCAATGCTTCAGATTCTCCAGCACAGGCATTCAGGGTTAATGGAAGGAGGTGGTGAAACGAAACAAGTTACAATACAGTTCAAAGATTAAATGTAAAAACCTACCTTTTGTAGACTAGTTGGGTTCAGCTGTGTTTTGTCAATTATTTTTATGGCAACCTAAAGGAAGAGTTCATAATCAGTATTTTACATATGAACAATGCAGTGTTATTACAAGATGGACAAATCCAGTAACAGAAATGGAAAACATGAAAATTACACAAAAACCATTCAAGTTTCCTTCAGCAAATTCTGTACTTGTATTTAAACTAAAAGCATTTGGAATTAACAGCTAAAGTGTAATTCATTTCTACTGCAACAAACTAAAGAGGAGAGTGGAAAAAAACCTTAGTATTTTAAGCATATTATTATGAGAGAAGCTCACTTAGTCTTTTACTTGACATTAAGACCATCACACTTATTACAGTGGAAGCTCCAACACCAGACAGTGCCCTGTTTAATATTTACACAACAGATTACAGAGTATTGACTGCACATTGGCAGTTTGTGAAGATGCTTCCAAAAGCAGAGATTTCAGAGCAAATTGAAAGTAATTCCACACAGTTTTTTCAAGAACTAAGTTCACGTTTGGAAATTCACTGAATACTTGTATCAATTTGCTCCCTGATGGATATGAAAAGAAATATCACTTGTGCATTAACAAAACCCCACTGGCTGTAGTACAACAATTTGGGCAAGTTCGTTCCTTTACTGGTTCTCATCTCTTCAGCAAATACCACACAGAAATGCCAAAGAACAAAATAAAAATTTCACAAAATAATCAAAAGAGAAATTCACTACCATGGTAACTAGTCAGACCCTCAAAATTTGAGGCAATGAATAGGGAACAGAGATGAGCTCTAGTGCAATGCAATTTGGATACACAATGAGTTAGAACACGAAATGAGAATCTTCCTAGAATTACATGCCAATTGGTATTTTTCCTTTCTAAATTAGAGACTAAACATACCAGAAAAAACTCTGCAGAAGCTAAGGAGATGGTGCCTCTCAAAGAGGCAAGATGCTGCAACTCAGCTGATTATAATACCTCACCAGTGCAAAGCAAGAGCTTTCGATTCCCCTTGAATTTTTGGCTCAAATAGTAGACGCTGCTCCTTCCCGTGCCACAGCTCCCATTTCCCTGCATCACTTAGTGCTATCTTTGTCATCTCATTAACTTGGGGTTGACAACATATGGAATAAAGAATATCTTATATCAAAGCAATTTTATTTCCTTACATTCAAGCACAAAAATGCATAGATGGATCATCATGATGGAGAGGGTAAGAGGGGAATACAGTGTCCAACGCTAGGGTGCATCACAGAATTCTGTGATGGATATGGTGTTTTCTGGAACTGAGATTCAATATTTATCTTCAGCCCTTCTAGAGGCAAGATACAACGAGATGTCACCAAGAAGCCATCTAAGAATACTTTTGCTTTGGGGAGTATTTTCTTCTAAGGTATGCTACTGAAATTAAAGATCAGTATTTCCCGAGGCAAAATTCCATTGCAAAACCTTGAGAAATCACTTCAAAAATACAAACAAGAGATAAACACATTAAGCAATAGGCGCTTTTATATTAGCAGCTGTGTACGAAACCAAGAAAGATTTTTATCTCTACCTTTATGCCTGTTGAACTATTGTCACAAAGGTAACAAAGTTATTCACTTCCTGCAATCTCTTATAAATCCATGCTGGATGTAGAGTGACCAACTGCCTTTTTCAACAGCAGATAATGTTATCTGAAAGTCACCTGGTGTCCCAAGACTACCCATGCCACAGAAGACGGCTGTTTGCTTGGTAAGTGCATTCCACTCAGAAAAAGTTGCATTTGTGTTCTGAGCTGTACTGTTCTGGTCAATCTCTGAAAGATGTAAACTTGTTTCAACCCAAAAAGTCTTAAGATTTTGGGTTTCTGCAACACAGCTCACCTCTCACACTCTGCATTGGTGCCAGCTGATCAGAGAGGTCTCTGACACTGGCAAACAAATTCAGCCCTGGAGATACAGGGAAGGTACATACCTCAGTTTTCTGAAAGGCACTCACAGGCCTGTTCAGTGCACTAATTATAGCCTTAAAGGCAGGATGAATTTAGAGAATTCGTATCCAGGTGAACACTGAGAGTACAATGTATTAACACTGACTTTGAGAGGCTGAACCCATCATCAGAACAGGGAGCAATTTCAGGTGCCTTGATAAGGCCTCCAAATCACAGGCAAAGGGAGCCTACCCTCAAGAATAGTTCTGACAAGCCTGAGAGACAAAATCCTCTGTTTTACTAAGCATAGTTAATAAAGCATCAAAGCCTTCCAAAGCAGAAACTTTGCTCCCTTTACACAAACTGAATCTGGAACGGTTTCAAGTATTGTGTGCTATGGCCAACGTTGGAGGAATGCAAGTCCACCTACACCATTACACCGCTGCATCAGCCATGATATTCTGTGTGAGATCGTTAGTAGAATTAAAATTAACTCTGCTTTCACCATTCACAATAACATGACTTAAAACATTCCTCCTACATGACTTGAATGAGGGAGTTAAAGCAATCAGAAGTGGAGACAGTGAGCAAATTGGCCAAACTGCTACCATTCAGAATGTTTTCTCCCTCTTAAATGTCACTTTTTCCAAGGGAAGAACAGAAAGAAGATGACAATAGATTCCTTGGAGTCAGACTTGGATCCTGAAAGAATCCTGTCTCACTAGGAAACTTCAACTTCCTGGCTATTAACTGAACACATGCCTTTAACGAACGGAGGGATCCATATATTTTTGGCTGTGATTCCAACCACCTCAGTAACAGCAAAAGGTAGTTTTATCTTCTAGATTAATTTTGGCAAGCATGGAAAACTTGTCAGAGGAAATAACCTTTGATAAATTACGACAGAAAATACATGGCTTAAAGTCAAAGAATTAACAAAAGCAGATTTACAATGAAGATTCTCAGTTTCGAAAGGGCAGACTACAAACAGTATCTCCTAGACAGAGAATCTTGAAGGAGTGTGTTTCCAAACCCAGCTCTAGTGCAGTGAAGCTAACCCTCCCTCCATACCTCTGCAGTGGGCAGAAGGCCACACACTCCTTGGCAGGACAATTCAGCCCCCTCAAGTTAGGCTGATGTTCTGATCACCCCCCCGAAGGGCTAAACATTTCTCCCTTTCTGTAATTTGAGGCTGGGCTCTCATCATATATCCTGCAGCAGACACATTAAAGAGGGAAATGAAAGAGTGTCCTGGAATTTACTCCAGTTACAAACATGAAAGCTGTATCTCAAGCAACAGGAAAATTCATAGGGAAGGACTCCACATGTACGGAGATGAGCAACTACCCTAGCAGAATGCTTAAACAAACACACCCTCCTCCCAAGAAGTGACAGAAAAATGCTGATCTGCTGCATGATTTAGAAGTTAATCAGCACAGAGATATAAAGAAGGAATTGCCATAAAGTGAAACTGAACTGGACACTTAAAAGGACATTAAGAATAGCCACATAGATAACAAGGAGAAGATAAGTAGGGTTCGAATACAGCAAGGATACAGTAGAGATAAAAACTCATTTAAGGGTGACCCCCAAAACGAAGCATTTTATTTTAGGTTTTGGTACATAAGATGGAAAAAAGAATAGGAACAAAGACAGGACAACCAGCAGGAATGAGTGTGTAAAGCAGGAAATCACAAATTCAGGAAGATGAGTGCCGTCTGGCTGAGGCCAGACTGAGAACATTATCCTGGAATTCTTAAGAGTGGCAGGTTAAAAGAAAAAAAGCATTCTTGTAGGACAGATTTCTATCATCTATCAAGAACAAAATGGCAGCACAAGTTTAGAAATTATCAGACTTAACTTTTTTTTTCTAGTAGAGCCATTTATCACAAAATTCTTGAGCTCAAAACTTGCAGGGAAAAAACAGGGAAACAGACAGAAGGGTTAAATGCAACATATTTTCCTACAGTTAATTGTGCCCTATGGAAACACACAAGATATGACTACCTGGACTATTATAAAGCCTCCTCTAGGAGGATGCATGTAAATTATTGAACTAGATAAGCTGAAATGTGCACAGAGCTTTTTTAATTTAAAAAAATGGCTAAAGAGATATCAGGTTGGAAATAAATGAGTAAGAGTTTTTCAAGGACAAGACTTGGGACCAATCTTGTTTAATATCTGTATCGGTAGCCTTGGCACGGGAAGTCAAACCATAACAATTACGCCTGTTGAAGGGGTTAAGAGGCACCATCAAATACAACGGAAAAATGATATAAACAACCTTGGAGATGAGTTCGCAAAGCAAGCTAGATTCAACACAGTACAAGGTGCTGTTGCTGATCACAACCAAAAAACATCAATGTGACAGCCATGAAAAAGGTTAGCACAATTTAAAGATTGATCAGATAAATACTTCTGTAAGGGCAAGGGTAAATTAATGACACTGGGGAAATCATTACCCAGAATATTGTGAACAATTCTGGTCATACATATCTAAAATATGTAATTATTATCAATGCTGTACAGTTCACCTAGCAAGAAGATAAACTTTTACTCATCTCTCCTACAAAGAAAAAAAAAGTTTAAAATACCTTCAAGATATTCCTATAAAACTAGCTTAATCGTTCCCTTCAAAGGAATGCCACTCATTCTAGGTAACCAGGACCAATGGCCGTGTCCTGGAAAGTATTTATGCTCTGAATTGATTGAATGACATCTATTCCATGAGAGTTAAATAAACTTAATACTTAAATCTTTCCAAATTTGGCCAAAGATTTTACACTGTCACTTTATTTGTTGAAATTTCAAACAAAAATAATGAACCAGAGGTCAACACACAGTTATGTGCAAGTAAAAGAAAATGGACTTCAATTTTTGCAAAGCAATGTGCGACACATGATACCTATCTCCAACTCCTATACCTACAATAACAGCAAAGAAATACTAAGCAAGTACTTGCATTTCCTGTGTAAAGTAGCAGTAAAAAGAGGAGGGAACTTAAGTGGAAAACAATTAACCAAAAACTTTGTCTACAAACGAGCACTAACTTTAACACCAAAAGACAACTGCTGACCACCGGAACTGCCAGCTTAAAAAACAAACAAACAAACAAAACAGAAAACCCTCAAAAACAACCCTCCCAACAACTCTTGCAAAATTATGTTCCCTCTGTTCCTACCAGTGCTACTGAACTCCGTATTAGCTCAGAAAAAAGAAATTTCCTTAAAGCGCTGCAGTCAGCCACATAGCTTTCTTTAAAAGTCCTTGCCAATATCAGCAAACATTTACTTCATTAGACAGGTTTGGCAAGAGAAGGCCAACAAGGTGTTTCTCCCTCTTTCAGTACATAAAGTTGCCATTAATAAAACAGCACAAAGAAACACCTTCTTGTAACAAGCAAACAGGACTATAGCTCACCAAATCAGAACCATCATTAAGTGCAAGTTATTAATTACATTGCAGTGGCATGCAGAAACTAATTATGGAGCGAAGTTAGACACTATGAAGAGATACAAGAGAAAGCTTGTCTACACCACACAACACTGAGCAAGATGCACAAACCGGCTCTGAACAAACTGGAGTGCCTTCCCAAGGCTGCCCAGCACTGCAGACACTAGCAGAACTCCTGGGAGATACGTTGCTTTGTCAAGAAAATGCATTTGCGCTACTCCGACCATAATCAGGAAGATTTATTAGTTCTCATTGTTGACTTCCCCTCCAATACAGCCCAGCACTGTGCCGTACAGAGACACCAAGAGGCAGTCTTTCCAGTAAGCTTATTTAATTGCTATATATTGAGCCCTTTTTTGGGAATGGAGGATTTAGCAGAGAATTCTAGTAGCAAACTTGAACACAATTCAGTTGGACAGGGACTTGTCAAAAATACAAATTTAAGAGACTGTTTTTAAGAGAAATTGTTTTGTAATCATTACTAAAAAAAATACGGTTTTCCATTTCTATTTTTTTCTACATCAGTGGCAGTATCTCTAGTAAAACATGCTAAATGTTCACAGACTTAGATGATGCTATTCTAAGAGAACTTTCACACCTACTGCAATTCACTGCTGTTTACACCCATACCACTTTACCTCTCTGCCGGTTAGGATGTGCCTTGCCAGTTTTACTTTTGCAAAATTCCCCTTTCCAATCGTTTTAAGGAGTCTGTAATTTCCAATATGCGGCTGCTCATCTGTGCAGGAAGCTATAGAGTTCCTGCAGCGAGCTCCAGAGCGCCCAGTTCGAGAGGAAACTTCCTGCCGTCCGTCTCCATGGGATGTGTGCTGCAATAAAAACATACACAGATAAGGCTGAGAAATAAAGACAAAACACATCAATGATGAGAAGCATACAACACTCAAAAACATTAGCAACTCCTCTGAAGAAACCTTCAAAGGATCCAACTCAAACTTCAGACTCATGCTGAACTTTGCTCTGATGGGGACAATAAAGAGGTTCCCAGTTCATAACACAATATCCATTTCATCACCTGGTAAAGACCAAGTGGAACATCATCTGAACTGCAGCAATAGTTGAGCATTTTTAAGTAACTTACGTGGACTGCTGAATCAGTTATGGAACTCAGAGGTGTTTGATACTACTTCCCATTTGTGTTACTGTGCCTAACTAGAGCAGGAAAGCCTTTGGAAAGAGACACGAACAAAGCTTTTCCAAAAGCAGACACAGTAAAATGTGCACCCTTATTGCACAGTTTAATACTATTGATAAAATAATAAAGGGTTTTTTCCCTCTTGTACTGGACTCCTGTTCCTACAAAATCTCAGGACTGAAAATACCCAGGATGGCCTGGAGAACAATGGAAGAAATCTTACCTAATGTATAGAAACCTCTGATATAAATAGGCTGAGCACCAGTTACAGAGATCTGAGATACTGTCTGCAATCTGTTAAGTTCCTTTCACTCAGTTTCCCTGAACAGTTATTAAGTGTAAAAATGAATGGGTATATATCATACCTATAATAGTCTTTATTCATTAGATCACATGGTTAAGATAACAGTAAAGTATTTTTTCATTTCCTACAGCCTGTTTATGAAAGAGCAGGTCCCCTCGTGTCCCTTAGCCCTCAACTCACGGTTGAGGTCTACACACCGACTTCACTAATTAAAGTGTTAGTTAGAAATGCTCAGTAGTCTGCAAATGTGGAGCAAACATCTGGCTACACAGGAGATAACACGCTAGTTCACAGTCATCCCAGAAATCCCAGACCTTGCTCTTCTACTACTACTCCTCTTGCTGAAACCCAGCAGGGACAACCAAAAACCTGGCATACAGCAACACTCAGTCTGAAAATCGCCATAGCATAAGGATGTGAGATCGTAACTCCAGAGCTAACAACCATGGTACAGGCACAAATGAACAAATCCATGCTTGCATGACACTTGGCAAGTTTCATACTCTATTTAATAACCTGACGTAACCTTGTGACCATATACTCTGGCATCTTAAGTTCCTTGGCTTGTTAATTTGAGTGCAACAGCTGTGATCAAATTATTTTTAAAAACACATTCATTTCATTTAAGAACTACTACTGATAGGAGTCTATGGCAACTCTTGGAAAATTGTTTCAATAGTTACTATTTAAAAAAAAAAACCCACCCACACACTGTGGTGCATATAATGTTTTAGTATCAATCTGGCTTTAGCTTCTCCTTACCGCCTGGCTACTGCATTGTCATCAGATTTGCACTTCCCATATAGATACTTAATTACTATGATCACATTACCCCTTCACTTTAATAAGTTATATATATATTGAGCTCCCTAAACAGGCTGCTGTAAGAACGATTAAAGACAAGGAAACATTTCTTTTAGTTCTTTTCAGAACCGTCTCATACTCTTCCAACATCTTTTTGTTGGGCTCATGCTAGAACTGGACATGCCATACCAACAGTAGGTGCAGTAGGACTAAACACAGAGTCTGCATCTTCTGTTCAACACTCCACTCATTTTACATGGACAGAACTAGCCTTCTTGGCAGAAGACCATCTGTATCCGACCAGCCAACACTGACCCTAACTCTTTTTAAGACTTATTGCTTCCCATTCCCTTACCACAGGTAATTACTTTAATTCTTGGTTCCTTACATGCAGGATCTCATGTTTTGCTGAAGTGAAATGCAGAGTTTCCTTACATGCAGGTTATTATGCATTCCCGATGATTGGCCCATCCTGCCCTATTTAATATTCTAGCAATCTTTACCCTAATTTTCAGGGGCAGTAGCATACATTTCTTCCAAACCACTAGTAACTGGCACAGGAACAAGAAGCACACCCATAACAAGATCCAGTAAAAATTCAATGCTTGATAATAATTCATTGTTCTCAATAGTATCTTGAGACCTATAACAACTGGGTAAGTGTTTATCAATCAGTAATACTCAAGGAGAGGAAGGACAAGAGCAGTCACCCAGCTGAAGGAACTACTAAAGCCAGTGAAATCCTGTATCAACAATCTCACTGGTTTGCACGCCCTTAATGCCAGGCTGGTGCTGGTCATTCAGGCCATCTTATTTATCCTCGTATGCACTGGCATAGCAATACTTCCCTAAACTTTGACTTCTAACAAACCTTGCAGCACACAATGCAGAGAATTTCTCTGTCAGCTCCTTCGGTACCTTCTAGTGTCAAGTTATTCAGACCAGCTACAAAAAAGCAGCAACTGCTGATGCTAGATGCTAACGTCCTACACTGCTACCCTCAGTGATCAGGGATTGGGATGTTCTGTACGGGGCCACAAGGATATTTCTTGGATATATTAGAGAAAGGCTCACTTTCAGTTCAAGTACAGCATGCCAGGAATACAGCTGTACTACTTACATTGCACTGCACTGAGTTGATAACCTATCTCAGAAAAAGAAGTGTATCAGAACTATTTAGACTGTAGCCCTTTCACAGCTGGATCCGTGGCACAGGCACACAAGCTGGCTTCAGCAAGAGCCAGCCTGCCTCCAAGCAGGACTTACCAGCTTAGGCTCTCCAGCAGACAGATTCAACAGGTAAGTTGCTTTCGAACTACACAGCTGACACTGAAAACAGAGTATCCGCATCTGTGCTGTCTTGTGCTTGAACTAATAAACTGTGTTAGACCTGAGCTAGCTTATGAGGCAGCTGAGATGTGGGCATCAGGTACCATGTATGCCCAAACCAGAGAACCTGTGTACAGGTTATTCAGAACTGATCTTACTCATATCCTACTTTATATAGACAATATTAGGTAAAAGAAAGATTCTGTTATACTAACAAGTTCTACTCCACATAGTAAGCCACCCCAGATTATGTATCTTGACAGCTTCACTGTCCTCTGTTGAGGAATGACTTCTTTGTGTCCTGTCATTTTTTTCATGCTTTCTAGCTTTGCACTTAAAGGGAGGAGCTAACAGCTGTGAACTTATTTGGACTAGCGTTGATAAATTTAACACAATCTCCTTGTGCAGAGGTTTGCATTTCCACCCTAACCCAGATTATGACTTTTCAAGAATATGACCTTTTTTAGCTGTGGTTTTTGAGTATCAAGCTGTGTGTTCCTAAGCAGTTCAGTTCTCTCCAACTGACTTGCTCATAGCTGTGTTTTGCTCTGTAAAATTCTGTCCATTTGCAACCATATCTAACTTGGACTTTATTTCACTTCACAGAAGTAAATCTATCAGCAAGTCCTTCCTCTGTCAAATACAAGATTATTATATTGAACAGAACACAAGCTTTCTAAAAACGGCAGAAAACAGCTTCCCGGTTTCAACATGGATTTTCTTTTGCTTATGGAAATGAAGGAAGAAGAGTGCTTGGTAGCATACAGTACTAAGAGGCATAAACTCAAAACTGAGTGAAAGTGTTTCTCCCACTCAAATCACTTTCAAGAAGCCATGACAGGTAAATGGGAAGCTAAATGGTGTAGGCAAAAAAGCAAAAACATAGATGGTCCAGGAAAAGTTCAAGTCATGCATTGGCTTGTATAGCATTTGGCTGACTTGGCTACTTCCCAGGGCTCAACAAACAGATTAACAGCTCCAATCTCAGCCTGGAGAAAGAGTAACAGCATCCTCTGCTCTCTAAACTGACATGCACATCATGTGCCTTTTCCCAAGCAGACCCTCAATTCTGCAGATTTTGCCTCCCTGGCCCCCAAAGATTCTGCTCAATTTCAGGCTTCTTTCCCAGGTCCACATTTATATGGCTTCAATAAGAAAGGGGTTTTGTCTTAAAAACATAAGATTTAAAACAAGCATGTGTTTATTTGTAGTAAGTTTCCATACATTGTGGTAGGTGAGCTGTATCTCCTGGACATGCGTTCTGCATACAGGTAACACTCATTCATGACACTCACCATGGCTGAGGGATTTTCAAAATACCTGTCTTCACGCAAAGAAAGACCATTATACTGCCGATGGGGAACTGAAGCAAGGAGACTGGGTACTTTGTGTGGCTTCAGGCTAGCCAGTCACCATCTCTTTTAAGAGAGAAGTCTCCTGAAATCCACTCATGACAAGACAGCACTTTCTTCCATATCTTGGCATGCATCAGGTTCCATTTCAAAATGTTTTAAATACATTAAAGGTGGGTCTTTGGGGGTTTTTTTGGTTTTGTGTTTTTTTTTTTTTTTTTTTTTTTTTTTTTTTTTTTTTTTTTAAAAAAAGGAAAAATCCCCAAAAAAAACCCCCTTTTTAAACCAAAAAAAAAACCCCTCCCAATAAAAAAAAAAAAAAAAAAAAAAAAAAAAAAGCATTCTCCTCCTCCTCCTCCCAGCCCCACCCTGGTATTACTCAACCCAGAAGGAAATTAAGTAAAACATCTCAATTTCTGAGACACCTTACTGCAACGGAAGGACTAAGCCTAAGACCCACTGTATTTGGAACACAACGCAAAACCCACCTTTTCGCAAAAGCCTTCCCCCAATGATGAGCCGACATCCTTTCATAGCCAGATAATGATTAGCATGAAGAGAAAGAAAAAGAAAAGAAAAGAAAGTAAAAAGCAAATGAAGTATGAAGGTGCCAATAACTGAAATTTTTTTGGTAGATGTTAGCTTTATCCAGTATCTGTATGATTAGAGGTATCTCGACATTCAGAGCATTAGAAACACACAGTGCATAGTATCAAAGTTCTTATACTGCTTAAAAAGGTGCCAACAGCTGAGAGAAACCTGGAAGAGACAGAATCTGATATCCATTCGAAGAGCTGAAAAACATTAAGAAATTAGAATGCCCAAGACCTGCAAAAAATCCATGTTTATTTACAGTAAGTAGGAAGCTTTATTTCTAAAACAGGGAGGACAAATGGTATCAACTTTTTTTTTTTTAAAAGCATTTATTTTATACAATAGAGAAAACTACCTTCTCATCAGCCAAATGAACTAATAAAATGTAATCTTACAAAAGTCTCTAGGCACGTTTATTACCTTAGCTGTTACCTCATCTTTGTATGAAATACTATGAAATGGTATTATAGAATTTCTTGGAAAGCTGTCAGACCAGTAACAATCGTGATAGCCTCATCCGATTCAGCATTTTTAATTATAATAAGAAAAGATGTACTTAAAGCCTATCACTTACAATGTTAATAATCTAAACATTCCAGGGCATGATGAACATTCAAGACACTAAATTGCTCCATTACTCTAACTTGGGCACACAGCATATAAATACATGGTGATTTCTGGCTGCGCACTCCCCACTAGCACTCTTATTTATAGAAAAACTTATCAGGAAACATATCATAGTTTTTTAAAACACAAAAATATTTTAAATGAAGCATGTGAAGACAAATTTCACTGCAGCCCTTCCTAACAATGCACTGTATTTTATTTCCCATTTATCATTAACATCTTTAAGAACATACAGACTGCTGAGTACTACTCAGTGTGAGAGAAAAAAGGTTAGCCCTAAGGATATTCACAGAGGTAGCATCTTATTGTGCAGATATATCGGTGAAACAGCACAGCAGGGCATCCTGCGACTGCTGACGAAGGAATTCTGCTGGAAAGTCAAAACACAGACTTACATTTCTGGCAACCACCAAGAGGTGTCACAGCAAACACTCAACCATAATTGTCTATATACCAGTTACTGCTCTGGGAATCCCTAAGTCATCATATATTATAAAATATTACATTAGTTTCCTATATTATAAAATAGGAAGACATCAGTTGAAGATGTCCTGTGCTTGCCCTGATTTTACTTCCTTCCTACCACTGACCAGGGCACAAATCAGGACATAGAGCAAGGTGGATTTTGTCAGACCCAGTACGCCCGTGCCAATGTTTGCATAACCAATTCTTTGGTTCCAGCACATATAATTAAAAGGCCGTTTTTAGACTAGCTTGCTACATAATCAATCTTAAGGGTGAACAGTCATGGCTTCCATCTCATGAAATTTTAAACACTGTCCTACAAAGGAAAATGCTATCCAATGTGGGACTAAAGTTATCAATCCATGAAGGCAGATTTATTCACTGAAGTGTTCTACAGCCCTACCGTTATGGATGCTGTGATCAAGTGGAACAATGGAGAGGGTCAGAACTCAACAAGGGAGACACAGAGACCTTCTAGAAATACATTATAGCTGGTAAAGGGAAGAAAACACTAATTTGGATGCTTCCATTGTCAAAAGCTGAAGAATTCACTGCGCAGTTCTCAGCCTACCACAGTACTCATTCATTTAACTGGTATGACACTTCATGAAAATGAGTGGCTAGTTTAACTAGGTCATATTTGTCAAACAACCAGTTTAAAGGGAGAACCTGAAGAGTAAATACAGTCTTTAGCACACACAGGCTGTACCTCTTGACACACATTCCTAATTCTCTCTAACCTCAGCAGGGAGGGCAAAATAAAGGAAAACCAGGAGTAACAGTCAGGACAAGGCAGCTACAGCTCAAACCAAGCACAGCAATGCAACTCCCTACACTGGGCAGCCTGATGGAGGCAGATAGTATAGACTGACATTCAGGAGACTGACTTGGCAGAGGGAGCATTGCTACCCAAAGCAAAACTTGCATGCTCACAATTCTGACCACAGACCAGCAGTGGGAAGAGCTAGTGGCAACTGCACCATTGCCCTGAAGAACAGAGTGGGAGAGTGCCGATAGCAAATCACTAACAGCCTTCAGCAAAGAAAGGATGCTCCCCTTTGCAGGCATACAGGGTCTGGCTCAGGAGTCCCTTCCATGTATAACCACTACAGCCTCTGCCGATGTATTTGACATCATTTGGTTCATACTCTATACAGCATATGAAAGAGAGTGAATCTGTAATTCCATGACTAGCACTGAACAACACAACAGTGAAGAAATCCTGCTTATATAATCAAAAAGATAAGTCTGGTGCCGGTTAGAAAAGCTTTTTAAAAGCTCTTTTGTTGCTTCACATTATCAAGATCTGACATTCATCATATCTTACCAGCCAAAGTTTCTTTACTGATGATTCAAATGGATATTTATTGACATCAGCCTGGGGAATAATAGCTGAAGAGCCAACCATATTCTATTCTTCATCAACAATACTGCCAACTAAGTTGTTTCCAGAATCATCACTGTCAGTAATTACATGCTAAACAAAAAAACCCCTCACAGTTGGTTTTCAAAGGCCACATTGAACTTGCAGATAGAAAACTTTGTTTAGGCTTTAACCCTGCAGGAACAAATTTTATTTGAAAGTTAATTTTTGTTTATATGTGTATATATATACACACACACACAGAGCTCAACAAGTTGCTGCTTTACAGGCCAAGAATTACTCTTAACCCAAGGGTTTCATCCAGGAGACCGACTGGAGTGTTATCACCGGTGTACTCGGTACCTTTCAGGTTTATGTTTTAAGAGCAGTAAGCACCTATTCATCATACGTTCCTAAGATTTTTAGTGGCAGATGACCTCCACATTAAGCAGAGCCAACCTTGATATGCCATGAGCCTAAAAACAAAAGTGACCTCCATTTTTGATCTGGCTGACATCCATGAGGCAGCATTACTTGATTGAGAAGAGGAAGTTGCAGACACATGCTACTTATATGAAATGGAGATCTGGAGAGACAAATACCTCCACTCTTAGAATTCCTTTGACTTGAGTCACCTGAGACGTGTAGTCAACAGGAATTGTCCGCTTACATCAACACGAAGATGTCTTTTGACTAGAATTAAAATGGAGAATCAAGCAGGTAAGGATATTAAGTGAGTGGCTAATAAAGCGTAGGAAGAAGTTTACGACGAAGTTTAGTGTACTAAACCCCATACTTCCTCTTGTTTATTTTCTTTCAATAATTTCTGTAGTTGTGTTCTGTTTTTCAGACTGCTATTTCTAAGGCCACAATTTAAGTCACATTCAGTGGTGCTAATAAAATACATGAACTAAGTCTAACTTTTTAACAACTTCTGGAGTAAGGTCCTGTAGCTTAGTTTTTCTGCATTACTGAAATAATGTAAAAAAGGAAAAAAAGAAGTTCGTTTCCAGGAGCAGAACACCACAATTTGTGAAATGTGCACCACTGCAGTTATACATCTCTATTTGTAGTTGTGGCACAACTCAAGTTATCTTAGCCCTAGGGTGCTGTGCTATGACTGGCTTAAATCAAACCAAACCAAAAATAGTAAGAAGCATTTCCAGCCTTCCCCACCTAAACTGGACATTCCCATCTTCTCCCCTGTGTCAGTATTTGCAGCCACGCAGAACGGGGATAAACCTACTTTTCTTAAGGGTTCGTTTCAGTCAGATCAGAGAGCTGACCAGACTCGTTGTACAGCCCCACAGTAATTAGTGCCGGCACAAACCACAGGTTCGAAGAGGCAGCCACGGCTGACGCCCCCAGCAGCCTCCTATCAGTTTGAGCTGACAGCAAAACCAAAGGATTAAACAACATGGCACAGGCTGTTTAGCAGAGCTGAAGAATGAAACCTCTCACTTCAAAATGTGAAAACACTAACAGTCCATGACTCGCAATGTCACACAACCTAATCAGGTATTGTTTCAGTACAAACACAGTACTGGACCTATCAGGCATCCCAGGCAGTAAGAAATGGACAAAAAGCGTCTTCCTGCTCTGTGAAAATTTGGAATAAAAAAATGCATCCCAGATGAATTCCTAAACCATATTTTATTTCTAGTTATTTTGCCACCTTCACCTAATTTAATGCAAACAAGAACATTTATGATAACTGGTGAAAAATACGGAAGAATGTAGATGGTCCCTGTAGAAGAAAATCTACCAGAACTCTTGGGCACAGGCACGCTTCCCTCCTCATCCCCTTCTTTTAAAAAAAAAAAAAAAAAGCCAAAAAACCCCCCCCAAAAAACCCCAAACCACAACCAAACAGGATTTCATGCTATGGAAGAAAGCGTTCCAATTACAGATCTGTTTGTAATAGGAGAAGACTGATAAATAATATATAGAATAATGCGAGCTTGCATATCGTCTGCAAATGCTCTAATGCATTTCATAGCTAATTGGTAATAAATCAAGAGGTACCGCACTAACCTTCACAGTATCTTAAAAGTAAATTTTTAAACCTAACCCTGCCTTTATTAAACCTTTTTGAATAAAAAAAAATTAAATGAGATACTTTTGCCGCACAGAATCCTTTTGTATAGGCTTGTACAAGCACAGTTGCCATCATACTGGCGCTTTTCAATAGCAAATTTTTCACATTAGGCACAGTCATGGAGATAAGAGCATATTTTAGTCTCACTTTTCCTTGAATTACTTAAATTTTTAATTCAGATTGGCCTGCAGTACCAACACATTCAAAACAGTTACCTTTTCTCCCCCCGGAAACACAGCTGTGCAAGGGACACAGAAGTTCAAATTAAACTGTTTAGTCTAAGATTTTTCTTTTCTATTTAATGCTCTTAAAAAAAATTATCTACCAACCTCCATACCACCTGTACTTCCTTGTTTCTATCTACAGTTCTCCATCATCTTGCCACTCTTTGGGAATTTTTTTTAATGAATATTTGTCCTACTCTCCACAATCTTGTTTCTTCTGCTCCTATTTCTTTGTCACTGATTGTCCTCCATCCCACCACCTATGCATTCCTCTGTGCTTCCCCTTATCTTTTGTCTTCCACTGTCTACTTTTCCTTTCCCATTGTGTTTCCACACTCTTTCCTCCTCCATCTTCTCTCCCTTCCTCCTCATCACTAGTAAAACAAGTTTACTCATTCTTCTGTCACCTACAGGTCCTTCGTCTGTGTCTACCTTGTCTCCCAGTTTTGGATGAAGGAGGTCGCTGCTGCCTCTGTTGCTTTTTGTCCCACATGCAGGACGTAATTCCATAGAAGACAGAAAAGATCTGATCCTCTCATTCATTTCTGTTCCCTGAGCAGTTGGCAGCCATTACTGCACAAGACGTGGCCAGCGAGGAGCTGCTCTACCTTTGCAGTGAGAAGCCAGCTCATCGCAGGCCAACAGCCAGCTTCCAACTGTCCAAGTGTGAAGTTCCTATGATCACAGATCATCTGGGATGCCTTTCCTCTCAAAACCAGGTGACTCGGAGCCAAATTCTTTAATCTCAAAGGCACTAAAGGCTTGATAGCTGTGAGTGGCTTTTGGGGAAAGTCACTGTGACAGTATTTCCACTTCAGCAGTACATGCATGGAGTGTCTCGATAACAAGTGGTATACACTGCCTTAAAAAAAAAAAAATCAAGTACTGACAATTAGACCTTGTCTACTCAACAGGAGTTGCCAACCGCTGAACGTGGTTAACTGCAAGCATAGACAATGATAATTTACGCTCACCGTCATTCTGGAGGCTAACTTCATTTTCAAAACTGCAAGTATAGGCATGGATAAGCTATGATCAGCATGCTTCAACCAGATTCACCACCAGCCAAGCCTTTGTCAGCAGCGGTAACCTTCCAAGCAGAGAGAAGGCATTAGGGGGGTCCACGACCATGGCCCAGAGGCTATCTGAATACCTTGGCACCTCTTAAGCCTCTTCCCACCCGAGCTTCAAAGAATCCTATGAATATTAACTAATTAGACTTCTCTTATGTGAAAGAGAATCAAGGGCTCAATTTACCTGCCAACACAATACACCCAGCTTTGGGGTGGAAGAACAGTTAGTTGAAGTATCTAAATCGCCACATTTAGTATTAAAAAAAAAAAAAGAGACTTGGCATTCACAACTGTAGGGGTAATTCAGATAGACTAAATGTCAGATTTCAATTTCGTTTTAAGCAAGGCTGAAAAGAATGCATTTTGGTGAATTTCTGGACAGCTGACGGCCAGAACATCAGAGACAGCTTCTCCAGGGATACAGTACTGTACTGAGAGGGTTGGTTCAATGGATTTGGTGATTACTCAGATTAATCACTCCCTGTCAATATCACTACCTAGAGTTATTTCTGTGGTTACCAGCCCAGATTACAGCAGTTGAAAGATATGCCTTAATCTAAACCTAGGGCAATTCATCTGCAAGCAAGACAATCCCCGTATGTTAAATTCCAAAGATTACTAAAGAGAAGTGTTAGACCAATATTTTGAAGTGAGAACAAGGCGCCTTAAGTAGAAGACATGTAAAAATCTAACTTCAAGTGCTAGAACACACAGCTTGTGAATAATGTATTTCCTCGAGCACATACTAAGTCTTTCCACCGTTAAGTTATCCACAGTAGAGTTTAAATTAATTACCTTAGAGAACTTGATCTGAACACTTTCTAAAATCATTTACTGGGTGGCCTCCACACATATACGTGGAGCTTGAAAACCTCAGTCAGGTTTGCTTATAGGCTAAAAGAATTATCTGAATAAACTTTGTATAGTATTTTGTGGAGTATGCTACAACTTCAAATCTCCCCATGGCATAGGAAGGGCTGCATAATATTTTAATTATTTTCTTCCACAAGGCAGGAAGCTTATTGAGATTTTACAACCAAATATGCTTAGCTGGCTTTTTGCTCAATACAGCCCTTAGCCTGCAGGTTGCATCTAGTGCTAAAACAAATAAAGATCACAGAAGTTAGAAGTGCCTATTATGTCAATAAAATCTAAATCCCTAGTAATGCAGTAATTGTTCCATGCAGCATGTTTTCTAACGCTTTGTCTGGTCTCGTTTTAAACAATGGGGCTACCATCACTTTTCTTGGACTATTTATGGTCTGGAACAATCCAATAGTTTTTCCTCATCTTTAACCAAAGTTTCCACTTTTTATGCCAGTCCAAAACACAAGAAGCTCTCACAAAAAAACCCTCCTCTGTCAAGCTTAGCATCTGTCTTCTAAAGAATATCAGATAGCCTTTACAGAAAGCTGAATACAAAGTTCGCTGACCGTCTCATTTTAGACTACAGTGGATGACAACTCCCTTCTGTTTATCATTTGGGGACGTTTCAGAGCCTATGCAGAAAAATGGTTAGACAGGATACACCGGGATCAAGTAAGTTTTAACTTAAAAGAAATACAGTTCCCATCTGCAGAAAGGGAGTCTCCTACTGAGCTTCATTTGTGGCTATCTGCTCATGTGGTAGGACTATTTTTTTTTTTTTTTCTTTCTTCCTTCAGCATATGACCTGTGTGATTGTTAATACAGCGCTGGACTCAATCTTGCAAATCAAATGTCAATTCCTAAACCCTAGCTTTGTTAAAGAAAAAATGAAAAAGCTGGGGGAGGGGGGGGGGGGACGGACAGGACGGACGACAACGACGAACAGGCTCCCTCATCTGAAAGGTAATTCCAATAAAGAAACGCTTTTAATGTCATCTGAACAGGTGACTAGTCTAACAGCGTCATTATCAGCGAGAACCCTGCAAATTAAGCAGGGAAGAGGCCCATTATCTAGGTCACCTAGCCCACCCCTTCCAAAGCGGAATGATTCCCATCTGTTTACCAGAGGTTTATACGGCTGCTTTTAGCAGTAAGTTTGCACGTTAGGAGAAGACAGCACCGCACCAGGCCCCCCCTCCCCACGGCGGATCCCCTCCCTTCCCCGTTACCGACATAACCACCCCGACCCCCGCCACCCAGGCGCTCCAGGAAGGCGTTGGAGAGGGAACACCGGGTTCGGGGGAGGGATGCCCGCAAACGCTACTAAATAGGCGAACCGCGCTGTGGGGGGAGTTAAAAAATAACTCATTTAAAATAAATGGGTAATTTGGGAACAGTACAAGCGGCAAGAGTTAATGACAGCCCTCCGCAGGGCGATGCCCCCCCGCCGGCCGGCCGGGGCCCGCTGCCCCCCGAGCCAGCGGCGCCGG
>WAAD01006597.1:230907-269349 GCA_013389945.1 Fregata magnificens
GGGGTCGTGTCTCCTCAACAGGCCGCGGGGAGCTGCGGGACCCCCGGGGCGGCCGGGCCGGGCGTGAGAGGAGAAACGGTGTGAGCCGGGGCGAGGAGCTCTGGTGTTCGGGAGCACCGTGGGGCAGAGGGGGCGAAGCCGCGGAGGGCGGCTGGAGAAGTGGCAGCGCCTCTTCCCTGGGGAGCCAGGCCTCTGCTGGAGAGGGGACGCGGGGCAGGCCCTGCTCACAGCCAGGAGCGGGAACGCCAGGACGTGTAGTCCTGAAACGTGTCCGCTGCGCGGCCGTGTTCGGCCCTCGGGTCGTCTTCTGCCAAAGCATGTCCTCCCTTCTCTTGGACTGCGCCAGCCCAGGCGATGGTGTGTGGTAAAGGAGGGAGCTCACACGTCGGGCGGGTCTGAGGCTGGTGTTGGCAGATCTCACCTGGCCCGTACAGCCTTACAGCACTGCGTTTTCTTACCAGCTTGATGCTCGTTCATGTGGTGGAGGAGGGTGGAAGCCTGGGCTTTCAAACCATGCTTCGGATATCCAGTAGTTACCCTGCACAATCATTTTTAAGTGTACGAGGAAGATCTCAGTATAGTTGTGAGTAGATCTAATTATGAAGTAAAAATGACAAAGAGGAGTAACTTGTGTATATTCAGTATATAGGTGGTTTAGAAACAAATCTCTTTCTGTTTTTTACAGAGAAAATGTGAACCTCTGTAGAAAAAAAAATGCTAGATCTGGTGGGATTTGTAGAAACCTGGCATCTCTGGAGATCTGGCAGCCTAGCAATAACGTTTTGTCTTTCTAAAGCGTAATTTATGTGAAAAACCTTATGTCTCTTATAAATATTTACCAGCTTAGCCTTGAAATCCATCCTACGATGTAGGTAATACTTTCCTCGCTTTTAGATACATGAACAAGGAAAGATAGCCTTTGAACACTACCCGATAAATAAGTTGCTTGTCCGTTACTTCATCATCAGGACTACAAAATGCTCCACAACACCTGACCTGCAGAAGGAAAAACCCAGTAGATTTGTATGACGCCTTATCTTCCTTGCTCTCAAGTTAAGCTAACGCCTTGCTCTGGTCAACAACAGTAATTTTGGATTTGAATACTCGCCTCTTGTGCAAATGATCCGTACTTCTGTGCGTACATACACGTCCATGTGTGTATATGCTGAGATGGTACATACTCGTAGCACAGCTGCTCTCTCTGGGTAGCAGGCAGGGCCCTTTGCAGGGAGAAGGGAGTAGGAGTTGCCTCTGTCTGGTTTGCCAAGGTCAGTCACAAAGTCTGAAGCAAAGCCAAGAAAAGTATCCAGATCTCCTGACTCTCTGCTTTTGCAAGAGGGCTGCTGCTTCATCTTTTTGTTTTCGGTTGCCAGTAAAATATGTTCTTTACAATGAGTTTGTAAAAAGTTGTAATTGACTTAGGACACGGTCAAAAAAAGGTAAAAATAGAGGTTTACTTGGGTTGTTACCCAGAGTGATGCTCTCACGCTGCACTCGTGGGCACTCCAGCTAGCATGAGAAGTCTGAACTGCAGGCGTTGGAGCTGGGGGGCGATTTGCAGAGTGTGAGCAGCACACTGGGCTCAGTAGTGCTGTTTGCACCTATGGGTTTACCTGTCCTGAGCCTTTGGCAAAACTGAGATCTGTGGAAGTTCTGTGCACAGGCACGAAGAGGTATTAAAGTAAGCTAAGTATTGTGTTACACGTACTTGCGTGGCCATTCCATGGAAGCAGTAGCCACTCAGATAAAATCTGAACTGTAGCATGGTGGATAGTTAGGTGAAAATCCTAGGCCTGTTGATGCAATAGGAGTTCTGCTATCGCCCTCAATAAAGCCCACATTTAATACTTGCAGTTCAAATAAAAAGGGACTGGGGCGGGGATGCAGGGGGAAGGGGAGTTGTGGGGGAAGGAACGTTTGTGTCTTTCATAGTCATGTTTCTGATTGGCAAAGTGATTTTGAAATAAGAACTTTTGAAGAAAATGCTTGAGACCACAAAAATAACAGCAACTGATTTTGCTGTTTTATTGCCAATAAATGGCAACAGTGATTAGTGCTTTTTTTTCCATGTAGCAAAACTTGCACAGGGAATGACAAACTGCATAGCAGCTACTTTCTTTTATATTTCGTTGTTGCTATATTCTGTTTCTCCCATTTAAACAGATGAGTTCATTTCAAAGTGTATTCATTTTCTTCTTAGAAATTGGGCCATAGTCAAAAGTCTGATTGCGTGGGTTTCCTATATCTTTGTTGTCTATATATATTCTGTATATTATCAGGTACTACTTAAGCCACATTCACAAATCAGAAGGTGATTTTTTTCCTATCTAAAGGCTGTGAAAACTCAGAAAGCAGTCTGGTAATCAAATCGTGCTTTCTGGTTCTTGTGCTATTGCTAGTGATAGTGACAGTGATTTCGTAAGTGGGACTTAAGATGGCAATGTTTGTATGTTATCCAGAATAGGCTGCAACTTGCGCTTTGAGCTGTACTGGCTACAGTGCTAACAGTTGTAAAAACTTGTTTTTTGCCAGCAGAGTTGGAGAACATGACTCAAAGACACACAGGAAGCAGATCTGCTAGTTAAGATACCTTTTTTATGTCACTCTGGCTATTGCCACACACAGAAAACAAAAGAAAACAATATGATACAAACTGACATCATTGTGGTGAAGAATTTAGATTTTTTTTCTTCTGGACATTAAAAGTCACACTAAGAATCTCTTAACGCTGCACTGCACAGACAGACTAGACCCTAACTTTAACAGCATTTGCGCTCAGAGCAAAAAATGTTGGAATTGATTACAATTGCTGGACAAAACATAAGGATTGATTTTAATGTATTTGAATGCACAGGTTTTGAGTCTTAATTCTGGAAGAAGGATTGCAACTGCAGAACTGGCCGAGGAGTTTCTATTCTCCTCACCTCACTTTAAAGGCTGGGGACTGAAAGACATCAGTTGGTAGAGGCAAGTAGAGAATCAGCTAATGTAATTGTTATGGCTGCCTCGTTCTGCCCTGCAGCTATGACAGTATACACCAGCTAGGAATCTGCCGAAATATTAAATCATTTTAGTTTATACAAAAATATCAGTTTAGACTGATAATTGTTAGCCCTGATGTGACTTTTTGGTGTTTTCTTAAGCCTTTACAAAACACATTTTAAAATGTGTTACATCCATGGGGATGTAAGCAGTATTATTCATTCTTTTTCTGATGCCTTATTGTTTTTTTTCTTGTAGAAATTGTAAGATAATCCCATGCAGTGGAAGATTTCCAGGGCTGTTTCATCATCATTGTTGCCTTTAAAACTAAAATCATTACTTGTGTTTGAAATCATTATTTGTATTTGTTTTTAAAATTTTAACTTCCAAAGAATACATAATCGTAACAGTGTTTTATAGTAAGAACAAGCATGTGAGTTTGAAAATGGCGATGACAAAGCTATTGATAGAAAAGGACTGAGTACTGTCTGCAACCTGAATCAATAGTCCATGCTCAATTATAATGAGGCCCAAGTGCAACCCAGTGCAAGGCCAGGGCGAAATGTGTTTTTGATGGCAGAGGAAACAATGGAAAGAGAAAAGATATTCCTCCTCGACTTCATGTCCAGCAGAGAATGAGATCTGAAAGGTGGGAGAGGATTTTGTGCGTGTTGACTTCTTCCTTTGATCCGTGCCCATTTAACTTCCAAAGTTGGCTTTCCATACAGGAGAAGAGCAAGTCCCTGGGGACAGCAGAGTGACCGTGGCAGTGCAATTGCTCTGCATTTGTCAGGTATCGGAGAGGTTCAGGCACTGGGCTGCGACTATGAGAAAACAGGAGCAAACAGTGGTGGTTCCTGGACTGCACACCTCATTTAATTCCTTACCTGTAAGGCCAAGCATGCTGTGCTTTGCCTGCAGAGCCATACAGCGTGGTGCATGAGACGTGAACCTTCGTGATGTTCACTATCAAGCGCCTGAACTGCACTAATTCCACCACCGTTTGATGCAAATGCCTATATGGATCATAGGCTCTGGGACAGAATCACACTGCTCCAGAGAGCCGGGAGGGAGCATTGCTCTCATGGGTTGGCACAAAGTCAGTGTTTAGAAAAGTGAGACAACTGAAAATATCTCCTTAGCTTTCCATAAACCTGATGCCTTGTGGGTTATAAAGGAAATGCATAGGACAAGTAGCCAGTCGGTGGTGATGCTAGCTCTGAATTTGACTCTGTATGTTTGAAGCTAAAATAGGTGTTTTATAACAAGCCTCTTCCATTCCTACTAGTGCATGACCCCAACAAAGCTGCGTCTTAAACATAAATCCTTTCGGATGCTTTGCCATCTGAGTCAGGCATGTTACTGTTCCTCCTACGCCGTTTCCTGTGTGGTTGGTACTGAATCAAAGACTCCATTCACAATGATGGGAAAAGAATAGATGACTCTAGCACATGTAATGTTTTCAAGTGCAAATTAATAATTGGGGTACCCAGGTATTAGTGGGAAGTAATTGTTTTGTAGCGGTGAGATAAATTCCAGGGTTTTTGGGCACAGGTTATCTAAAAATGGTATAGCCCACGCTTGTTAAAAAAGGAACATCTAAAATTGTCAACAGGCTAATGGAAAGTACACAGCTCGGCTGAAATTCCCAGGGCCCACGATAAGCCCCAAGAGCTTGGTTTTGCTTGGAGAGACTTGCCAAGGAGTTGTTAGACAAAGCTTCCTTCTCCATCTCCAACCCTGGAGCATCTAGCATCCAAGTAGTCTCTGAAGGTACTTCAGATGAAGGCCCGGGTCCTTGCTCATATGGTCTCCAAAGCTTTGGCAGAACCAAGTCCTGAAGTCCCTCTGTGTGGATTTCCCTGAAGTAACTTGTGTTTGATTGAGATTGTATCTTTCATTTAGGTATTGCCAGAGGCAAAGAATCCATGAGCAATCCAGGAAAACTGTCCATGTGATTGTTCCCCCTCACCATTAGAAACCTTTGCTTCTGCTCTGGATATGCCTGCTAATAACAGCTTCCAGCTATGGGATCTCTCCTGCTTTTGTCTTGTGGATGATCAAACTTTTACTCCCAACCAGGACTCAGCTCAGCCTACAGCCATCTCTTTAAGAGACTGAGGAGATTGAAATCTAGGGGTCTGTCACCAAAAGGCATCCTATTCCAATTTTTTGGCACTGGCTTGGCGTGCATGTTTTCTCTGATTTGTCTCCACCTTATCTATCTGTTTGTGCTGTGGATACCAGACGTGAACATGCTATTCCAGCTGTAATAGCGCAAAACCCAAATACAGATGTGATATAGCTTATTTTGCTGATGCCACAGCCAAAGAACCCATTTAGCCCCGTCAGATACTGTAACTCTGAACTCTGGAAACTCACGTTCAGCTGTGACTCACGCACCCTTTTCAGTATCTCTGACCCTTCCTCTCTGCATGCATATCTCCTGTCTTGAAACTATGCTTTATTATTCCTACAAGTACAATTTTTAACTTTGGTCATACTCAAATGTGTATCGTTCACCTGAATGCAATTTTGCAAACTGGTTTGCTCCGCACCAGTGACACATCCTTTAATTTCCACCTCTTCTCTCCGTCTTGGTGTCATCTGCAAAGCTTATCAGTAATCTTTTCGTTTCTTTACAGTCCTTGATAAAATATCAATTGGTGCAGATGAAGAACCGATTGTGCATGGTTACAGGACCATATTGCATTTTTCTGCCGTTAAAAAATCATTGATAAGTAGTTGCCACCTTGAAAATTCACACAACACACCGGCTATCCCAGGGTGGGAAAGGGCTAGAGGGAAAATAAACAACTCTGAGAAAAAACAGCTGATTACCAGGGTCTGCCAGCGAGCAAAGGGAAGGGGTGTAAAGACTGAGGGCTCGATAAATGGTTGGAGGGGGACACTGAGCCAAACGTCCGTGGGGGGGCACCCAGGGAGCAGCGTCTGCTGCCCATGGTGCCCTGAGCACCCTTCCAGGAACACCACAGTGGCATTTAAGGGCTGACTAGTTAGACAACCATTTTATATGTGCCACGTTGGGTTTGTATTGTTCTGGTTTCTTAATCAACATGCCATGCTGCAACAAGTTGAAGGCCTTAAAGAAGTCCAGGTGTTTTACATCAGCTTAGTTACATTTATCACTCAATCTTGCAATCTCCTTGGTGAAAGATAACAAGTCAGTTTGAAAGGGTCTCTTCCCATAGACTCCTGTTGATTGGCATTAATTATATTTCCCTCCCTTAATTCTTTGTTAATCTAGATCCATATGAGTCATTCCATTATACTGCTGGGACTCGTGTCAGGAGACAGGCCTATAAATACTTAGATCTTTCTCTCTACCTTTTCCAAAAACTTTTTCAATATCTGCTTTCCTTTGGAGCTTCCCCACTGCCCAGAAAGTTACTAGAGACCACAGGCAGCTGTAGTGCTGTGCTTACGTGTTGAAGACATCCTTGATAATCACCCTGATGAAGCCAGCTGTGTTATATATTCTACTGAAACAAGGGGTTTTTGAACAATGAATAAACTCTACAATCGTAAACAACCTTTGCAAAAGCATGAGAAGAAATATTTCGTTTGCATGTTTATCTTGAGTTTCTATATCACAACCTAGTACTGTGGCTACAAAGGGTCTTTTTAAAATGCATGGATGATTTAAAAAAAGGATTTATAGAGGACTAGCCAGAGGGATGCATGGCACAGATAGATTTTCTGTATGGTCCCCAGCATAGTGTTCACAGCACCTTTGCTCTTCTAGTGCTAAACCACCTTTTGCTTTCCATGCCCCTCAAACAATGACGGCAACCCAGGAGATGAAGAAACAGCCCCATAATTACTACCGTTACTGTAGATGTGTAGTAACATCATCACTTTTTTTTCTTTTTGTTTTTTTTCAGAACATCAAGGAGATGACAAATACATAACATATTTGGGCTTGTTTCATAGGAAAAGATGAGCTGCTGATTTGAAAATACCTGCTAGAAGGTCAACAGCTTCAAACTGAATTGGAAAAATATCACATTAATGCTGTTGCCCCAATCCTGATTAGAATTCACATCGCACAAGAACATAAAAATACTTTTGGAGAGAGAGAGGATGTTTTATCATCGAAGCACAGGGCAGCTTTCAAGATGCATAGAAGAACAAAATCAATTAGAAGGAATGTTCAAAATATCAAAATAAAAAGCAGGAATTAGGACTATCAGCATTTCAAACACACACAAATAATAAACTCAAGTCCTGTATTCATCTGCATCTGTATTTATCTGAACAGGTATCTGAAGTTGCTGGTGAGGGCCAGGTTCCCCCCAGCTGCCCCTGCAGCGAGCCTGGCTGGTGGTCCCTGGTGGGGAAGATGTGCTCCCAGCCCAGGCTTTGGAGGAATGGGACATCTTCGTGCCAAGATAGGGCATTGGCTCTGTTTCTTCCTGGCCAAGAGTACCAGTCACAGCTTAGCCTTTTTTTCACTGATGACAATGAGCATTTCGGGATTAGGTCTGTGGTCTGTATGAATCACATAGCTCTGTATGACTTACTTGAAGTGCCTGGTGCTATATAAACCTAATAAATGAATAGTCCCTTTTGGCAGCGAAGTCCGTGCATGCTGCAGGTATTCTCCGTGAAGAAAGTTCAGCCTGCGGTGTACGGCTGAAGAGTTTTCTCTGTGTATCATGGAGTTGCCCTTTGAAGAGTTTGCATCGATTTTCTTTTCACACATTATACAGCATCACATGATTTACAGGCAAACATCTAACTACAACTGTATTACATTAATTACCATTCATTGCTTTTCTTCCCTTTTGCCCTTCCCCTTTTTAGCCTGGTACTTCTCCTGGGACTTGTTGGACCAAAGTCTCCTTTCACCATTCATAAAAATACCATTGGGGTGGCCGCAGCCGCGAGCTGCTGGGAGCAGGGCAGGCGGGGAGCCCCAGGGATGCTGCACCACATGAAGGGCACCCTCTTGCCTGGGGAGTGCTGCTTTCGGGGGGCTCTGCACCCCTCCCCTCCCCTTCCCTCCCTGAATGCCCACTTTGCCACCTACCTTCCCCTGGCCTCTTTGCTCGTCTGGCAACAGAATGATAAGTCTTGCTGGCAGGATTTACCCTCGCAAACATAGGATCCCATTGAGCTAATAAATACTTCCAGTCATTGCCTAAGGTTGCCAACAGTAACATTCCCTTCCCCATTTATAGGAGATGGTGAATATGGCATTGGTACTATTAACACCTTTAACGTTTCTCCCATTAACATTTTCTGCCCATAAAAGGGTTTTCGTATTTTCTCTTGGTTCTGGTTTTACTTTCTTTTGTGGCTACTGAAGCTTGAGCCACCTGAACTTTGGGAGTCAGCCTTTGAAATTTGTTTTAAAACTTTCACAATAATTGTAGATTTTTCAAGCTGATTTTGAAAACCAAGATAATATTGGAGAGAAATGCGGGGGTATGACTTTGAATGCTTTAGAAACCTTTTATACTTAGCGTTTTTTTCAGTAGCAAGTTGGAAAAAAGGAAGAGAGAACCAAAACACCCATGAAAAAGAGCCACTAATAATTTTTAATATAAACCTTTTCTAAGACTTGTTGAGCAAAGGAAAGATTCCTCCCTCTGGAAGCCAGCCAAATGGAGAGGACTTTGCAGATTTTTAAAGATTCAGTAAATGCTTGCTCCTATTTTTCAGACAGCTTTTGCTGAAAGCACTTTTGTGTGTCTGCATTAGCAGATGAAATGGTTTCAAGCCCAGTAAGAAGGGAGATGGGGCTGTGCTGTTTCCTGCTGTCTTGCCCTGGGAGGGGAAGAGAAGGACAGCGTTGGAGGGCCCGGGGCTGGGTGGACTGCAGGAGGCTTCTGGGGAGAGAAGAGGAAGGGAACACACATGCGGGACATGAAGGAAGATCTGACAGACTGGAAAAGTACACGGATCTGAGGGATGGGGAAAGAGCTAGTGGCTGGAAAAACATGCAGGCACTAACCCTGGGAGAATTTTCCTTTTAAGTAAGCCTGCTCCTCTCATAAGGAGGAACCAACTGAGAGGCTACGTTAGGTCCCATGCTGGGTATGATCTTTGGTGGCTTGAGTTCTTGTTTCCTAATACTACCTGGCTTCAGTGAATACTGCAGTTGGTTATTGCAGGGATGAGCCTCTAGGACGCCCTTTAAGAAGAGGAAAATCATTCTGCCTCCTTGTATGAGGCAGACGACCTGCTAGGGCATTTGTCCCCAGGGGACATTGCTGAAGGTCTGAGGCATCATCTGCAGCCATCTGAGATGAAGCCTGGGCTCACCTGGGACCAAAGTCCGACTGCAGTGAGTTGAGCGGGGATGTTTGGAGGTCATTAAAGGGCTTCTTTAACAGGGCTGCCCATTAGAGGAAAACATGTTGTTTTCACAGGGCTACATTTGCTCCATGTTTGCCACCCGCTGCCATGTCCTGTAGCCCCCACCATGGCATTGTGCCCTTGGACTTCAGGATCTCTCTCAGGGCTTCTCCAGGAAGACCCAGCATGGACTGGGAGAGGGCTTGGGAAATGCACTCTGTCCTCGGCAGATAGCGGTGTGGGGCAGACACAGCCGATGCAACTCAGCAGTGCTGACAAATGCTGTGTAAGCATCTACACACACACATGTATTTATATCCCTCTGTGTGTGCATACATATAACAGGAAATCACCTTCTGCTGCCTTCATAACAGACCCTCCCGCTGTCTGTAAGTGTGACACACGGTCCCCTTGGGAATCCATGGAGGCTCTAATGTATAACAGAGTAGGATTTATCACATTCTCTAACACCTAGGGAAAAGACTAATACTATTTTCTAAAGTACTGCATTGTTTTGGGGTTCAGTTATATTGCTTTTAATATTTTATGTATGTGAATGTGATGTACTGCAATGAAAACACCCTTATATCTTTTTCTAGTAAGTGCGTCTTTCAAAACAAGGAACAACGTCAAATGATGGAGAGGAGGTCTGGGTGTGGAAGGCACAAGGAAAAGGAAATGCATAAAAGATGAAGTCCTATTTATGTTTCTTGCACGCATGCAAAAAAAAAAAAAAATCAACCAAAAAAACAACCCACCTACATTAAAGAAACGCTATTCAAGCTACAAAGTAAATCAGCCGGCATGTGGCCTCTCTGTACCTGCACATTAGGATCCGGGCTTTAATTACAGGACTGCATGCTGTTTTTCCAGAGCCTCCCTGCGTACAGGACCTGCTCTGGCGGCGCATAGCTGCACGTGGGAGAGGAATCCCCTTTGCTTTGCTGCCGGAGGTGGTGAGGCTGCGGAGTTGGGAGGAAAGATGTCTCCCCAGGGGACTGCAGCCTGCAAAGCTGAGTTCAACAGGGACTGCAAAACTCCCAAATGCTGAATTCCAAGGGAAGTTTGTGCAATCAGCTGCAAAGGCAGCGTGGAGCCAACACGCTGGCCAGCACTGAGAAAGGAAAATCTCAGAGCTGTTCACCAGGATATGCTGACGGCGCACGGCCATGCTGTGTGGTTAGCTGGGTTAGAGCGGCTATCTCTACTGGGAGCAATATAGGTGCATTAGCGCAATGGAGTGGGCTGACTTCCCCTAAGCTCAGCAGTTAAACTGCTTTAGGGCTCACACAGGGCTGCTTCAGGTAACCCTCTGAGCAGGATTTTTGCTTAGCCATTGTTCTGCAGGTGGGAACCGTCCATTTTATGCGTGGAGATGAGCCTGGGTGGGGCACCTTGAGGAAACAGTGAAATGAGAAATGTGCAGAGGCAGCCTTCGTTCAGTGTCTCCTAACTCTGGAGTGGCTGGCTGCGTAACCTCAGCTTTCTAAAGGTCGCTTGCATGCGTGCTTGCCTCTGCGTGGGCACTCCTGGGTCGCAGCAAAGCAAACTGGAGATCCCCAGTGGGCCCACCATGCCTCGGTGATGGGGCCAGCAGCAGAGCCGGAGAACCGAGGCCACCAGGCAGAAGTGTGACAGGAGCTAACAAAGCATTTGTGGCAGTGGAAGGCTGCCATCCACAATGTGTCAACCAACGTGAGACATACATAGGACCAGACTGTTTCAGCTGGTGACGGAGGAGAAATGCAGATGGGAATATTTCGTTCATCCCAGGCATTGCAGGGGACATGTCCTAATGGGGAGAAGGGAGTCATCTTTCCTTCTTCTGTCCCATGTCCTCTGAGGTCCAGCTCCTCCTCTCCCCCAGCTCCTTATCCCAACTTCCCCCTCCTCATTCGTCCCACTCCCATCTCAAACTTTCCCCCTCTGTCCCCAGGACACCCACATCTCTTCTCTTTACCTCTTCATCTCACAGCTTTTTGTTGAGGACAAAACATGTTATCCCCCAGCCTCACCCTTGCCAAACTGCCTTGACCGAGATCTCCTGGCACGGCAGCCAGCTGGCACGTCCGAGGCCAGCCCGGGTGGTTAGAGCCTGGAAAAACGTAAGTGACTGAAACAGGTTTTACAGTAAGAAACACCGGGCCGTGCTGACAGGAGGCAGCACTGCCAGTTGGCGGAGACATCCTGTGCCCAAGCAGCCCACGAGGATGGCTGGCAAAGGCAGGGCATGTTCCTGCAGATTTAGTTCATCGTGGCCATGGTGTTGTAGCCATGAGAACACAACTTGTGGGTCCTTCTGTCTTATTAATCTGGGAAAATAATTGGCTTGCTTCTCATGAGCATCGTTCAACGTCACCAGTGCTGGGCTTCACGGTGAGCCATTTCTGGGAACCGGATCTGCATTTGGGAACAGACACTTCTGCTGAAGCCAGTGTCTTCTGCTTTCCACCAGGCAAGGTTCTGGCTCTGAAATTCGGTTCAGTTGCCCTCTTTCCTGAGGAAGCTGAACGCTTGCATGGTTTTGTGGGCTTGTAAGCATTTCATAACTTAATAATAGGTCACATTAATTCATCTTTTTGCTCTGCTTTTACTCTTTAGAAAGATGGAAGTTATTTTTTAAAAATAAAGCATTGCATATGCTGCATGTGGGAAGTGGTGATTTCTAGCTATGGACTGAGGGGGCAAAACTGTATAATTTATAACTGTATCACAAATAATGAGTCTGATGCCTGCGTTACTGTGATTTTACACTAGTCTAAAAGTGGAGTCATGAAGCCAAGAGTCAGCCCCAATATGTTATCACTCCATTGCAGAGCTACTAAACATTGAGATCCAGATCCTTGGCTGAACAAGAAGAGTTTCAATAACTTTATTTTTCAGTTCCGCTAATGAGCCAGGCTGCGAATCCTTTGCATGATTCAAACCCAGCACTTCTGCACCAGAAGGTAGGCTGGGGTAGGTGTGGAGTCCTGGACAGAAATCAAGGACTGGCAAAACGTCAGGAAAATATCTGCTCATCTGGACTACCTTCAGTGCAGCTACCCTGACTTGTCCCAACTGATGAGCTGGCCCTGAAGTCATAAGGCAGCACCCAAACCTGCAGTGTGCTGTTCAGTGCTTCTGATTTCTTTGAGACATGAGTGCAAGGCAGGATGAGGTCCAAACTTCCTCGGCAGTGTGAGTTCAAGGAGCAGACGTTTGCTGCTGACTTGCCAATGCTCAGTCTTCTTCCAACATACCCACATCTACAGCAACTCCACTGTCTCGGGGGGCTGAGATATTTGAGCTCGATTCGTGGCACACGCATTGAAACACAGAATATGGGCAGGGTGAAAAACCAAACCAAACCACAGCAACACGAAATGCTGCGGTTCAGCTGCCCAGGTGCAGCTTGTGTCCTTCCAGTGGCTGCAAACCGCAAATAAGGAGGGAAAGTGAGGCCTGTGCAAGGTTCCCTCTGCTCCACCAGCCCCTGCCATGCTCTGTGCTGCGGGGGATGCTATCCCAGGAGATGGCGAAATGTGGCAGACTGGACCCAGCTGTGAGGAGCCCGGGGCAGACTCCCTCCCCAGTACACAGGCACACACGCTCCCCTTCGCAGCCTCTCGCACCGAGACAGAGCCACATGCCATTTGCCCCTATGGGCTTATCCATCATGAGTTCCTTGGGCTGCTCTGTCCCCACCCCGCTGCTGGGAATATCGCCCCCACTCCCAGTGCCGCTGCCCGTGGGTGCCTGCACCCCTCGCTGCCACAAAGTGGGCTGCCTCTTGCCCTGCCCGGGCATTCACTGCAAGCTCCAGGAGCTCCTCAAAGGCCTGATCCTCCTTTTGTGCCAGAGAGACAGCCGGTATCTCCACTGTCAGCAGCAAAGTCCATCCCGATGTTTCCCTGCTTAAACAAGAGAAAACTTAGGCTCCTTCCCTGCGAGAGGAAGGCTTCCTGGCTGAGGGAAGAAGATATCCCCTTTCCTGCCCTCCTACCAACGAGCCCTTTCATTACAAGCACTAGTAGACCTTTTACTACAAGCACACAACAGGGGAAACCACAGGTTTGGATGCCAACCACAAATTTTCTAGTCCAATGAATCTCTCATTTTTCATTTCTGCAGCAGTCCCTCTGGTTGCAGGACCAACCCCGTGGCAGGACTCCCTTTCTCTCCCTATGCAAGAGGGATGGGATGGTCTTTCAGTGGGTTTCCCTTTCCCCGGGAGGGGAGAGCCCCGGGGCTGTGGCTCCCCATCCCCGCGGCGGCTCCCCATCCCCGTGGCAGCTCCCCATCCCTGGGGCCGGCCGCCGCGTGCTTTCCCGGTGAGGTTACACAACGGCTGTGGGGAACGGCGTGTTAGGACAAGGCGTGTGAGTCACCAAAGGTATTGGAGTCTTATATAACCCTGGCATACATTTTTGGAGTGCACTTCAGCTGAAAGGGCTGTCAGGAGCCCTGACAAAAGCGACAGCCTGGAAGGAACAGGGCAGAAGAAAGCAAATACTGCTGTTGCTTTTCCCCTCCTCCTTACATTCAGTCCTTCTGCCAAGACCTTCTCCAGATGCGGGAGGCCCTGGGTAGTCAGAGGACCAGGGACCTCACATATCTCATGGTGTGTGATGACAGCTCCTCCAGGATGGGCTTTACTGCAGTGTTTTGGGTCTGAATCTGAAACCTCCATAAACAGACCAAATTCACCTCCAAGCCCACTGTCCTCTGCTTCTGACCGAGGGCTTTGCCTTCTCCTCCATCAGCTGAGCCTGCGTAATCCCACTTTTCCCTCTGTGCTCTTCTCCGTGCTGGTATCATGAGCCTTACTTAGGATATCTGACATCCCGTCTGCACAAGCTGCCGGAGCTACTGGGGTATGGCAACAGCGGGGCTGCACACCTGACCGACGGCTGACAACATGCGTCTGGAACCCCTTGGACAGGACCCATGTCAGGATCTCAGCAGGGTCTACCTGGGGAGAAGGGCTTCGCTTGACTTGCGGCCAATCCTGCACGCTGGCAAAGAGGGATGTGACATGAACCCAGCTGCCAGCCTGGGAGTGTGGCATGCTCAGAGGTGTAGTTTAAGAGAGCATAGGCAAGGATCAGAAGAGTTTCCAAGCGATGGGGTAGATTTCCGACTGCTTTAACTTAACATCTTCCCGTTCCTGCATCAGGCCCCAAGTCTCACAATGCAGTCGACGGGTGAGCTTTCACCAGCAAATGCTCATTTGTGAAAGCCAAGAGGTTTCGTGGTTCAGGTTCAGCTAAACTTTCATCAGGCGGCTCTCCTGGCTCCAGGACGGACTCTCTGGGCAAACCCAGGGCCAGAGAGGTGCAAAGGGTTACGGCACTCACCCAGACCACAGGGACCCCAAGCCAAGCTCCACCCCGTGCTTACCAGCTCCCACCAGCAGCCTGATCCAGAGCCAGTGGGCTAAGGAGATGCACGATGTCTGAACATCTCTTGCTGGGATGGGCACAATTCTCCACCGTTAACCATTAACTCCTCCACCAAATTTAACCATTTGCATCATGATTCCAGCTCTCCTAGGGAGCAGGAAGCCTGCTCCAAGTCCTGCACCCACTGAGGTTGAGTTGTGTTGGTGGAGGAGAACAAGTAACCCCAGGGGATGGGAGAAGGACAGAGAGCAGGACAGGGAGCTTCTTGTGTAGTGGAGAGAGTGGCAAATGCGGGAATCTCTCTTTATGAATTGGATAATTTCTGCATAAACAAACCTTTAAGAAAGTCTTGGCTCCATCCCAGCACGGGAGGGGAACACGGACTGCAGCTGCTATATTACGGGCTCCCCGGGATGGCCGAGGCTTTCTGCAGAGCAGCAGAGCACAGCTGCTGTGGAGGCGATCAGCACGGCCAGGACTGACTTGCCAGCAGCCAGGAACAACGACGCATGGGTCTGGGCAAACCAGGGGCACAGCTTGGAGCTGGACTTTGCCGAGCAGAGTCTGCCATGGATGCCAGCACGAGGCTGGTGTCTTTGCAGGGAAGCAGGGCCCGGCCCCAGCACAGCTCCCTCTCACCTTGCTGGGGTTTCGTCTACATGGAAGAGGGTTTTGGGATTAAGCTTGGAGGCTGCATGAATCATGTAACTGATGGGACAGATTCTTGGTGGGTACTTCCTCCAGGCGTGCGCTAGCTCAGGCTGGGGCACCCTGTTGCAGCACCTTCCCCCTGTGATGCTCAGAGCCAGTGAGGAGACTGAGAGCTGTCTCTCATGGGCCAGAAGTCCCTCTTCTAGCCCAAAGAACCCAAACGCCTTCCCTCACGCTTGGATGCCATGAACCCGAGCTGTGTAGACCGTGCATCTCCATATTTTACAAACAGGCCAACCCTGCAGGCATTACTTATTCCAGTGAGCCCGGAGGCATCCTGCAAAAGAGCCAGCTGCTTCCACAGCTGGAGGGAAATGATGCACTCAGCAGCACACCCCATAGCTGCAAAAGAAAACCCACATGTGCACACTAGCCTGGGGCACCGCTGCTTCCCAGGCTGGCCTCTTACTGAGCTTGGGAAGGAAGCAGGGCTGAGAACTGACAACCTCCTCACAGTGGTGGTGCTGCTTGGCCGGGAGGCTGGGGCTGCCCTTGCCCTGGGGCTCGATGGCAAGGTGCCACCACATCACGTGGTCTCTTCCCTGGGGGAAGCGCATGCTGGGCCAAGCAAACCCGGCAGCGGAGCCGGCCCTTCAGAGCTCTGCAAATTTTGACAGCCCAAGTGGCCTCCTGAAACGGGCCGGCCAGGTGCTGCTGCAACAGGGCAGGGAGGGATGGCTCCAGAGTCGGGGCTTCCCTTCCCCACGAAGCAGCTGATCTTAACTGCGTCCATGAGCATCAACAGGTGCCATGGAGGGAAGAGGGACGAGGGGATATTGGTGCAGCTGGAGGAAGTATTTATAGCTGCTTTTTAAAAAACCCCGTATAGATCACATCTCTGTTAACGTATGTAACACAATCGGGAACCTGAGCTTTTCATGATCCCATGGCTGCAGGATTTCCTGTGGAATCCTCTACCGGCCACAAAAACAAGCTAAAAATAAATGCATTAAAAATGAGACACATACTGAAACATGTGCATGCCTGTGCCTCCTCTCTGGCCAGTGAATTGGGTAGTCGCAGCAGGGGTAGGGAAGGGGACAGCCCCTGGAAAACTCTTTCTAATAACTGCTCTGGTGGGTCCCAGTCCCCAGAGAGCTCCAGCCATGCAAAGGTGAGAGAGCATTTGCTGTTGACAGGGGTTTCAGGAGTCCCAAACATAAAAAGCAGGAGTTATGAAATGGGAGCAACTCATTTCCCATTAAAGCTCAGGAGATCCGAGCGCCTTGTTGGTTCATCCTCTTCTGAAAATCTTACCAGGAGTTAATTTCCCTGAATGCAAGAGAGTAGGTCTGGTTCAGATCTCCCTGACTTTACACCCACTAGTGATTCAGCTAACTCTTGAGTTTTATTCTCCATTTTATCCAGGAGGAAAAAAGCAGAAGCAGATCAGGATTCCCGCAGCTGGAAAGCAAACCTGGCGAGCCTGCCTCTTCCCCATGCAGGCTGTTCCCCAGCTCCTTCCAGCAGCACCTTCCAGCCCATGCACTCCTGGAGCAAACACCACCACGAGGCTCAGAGCTCCAGGCGGGCAGACCTGCATCTTTAGCACTCCCATGTATTTCAGAAGAAGATGCAGAGATAATGTTTTCCCATGCACCGAGAGATGGACAGGGCCACCAGTTCATCTTTTGCAGCTAGTGGGCTGCCTGTCAGGCTGGCCAGCAAAAGGCAGGCAGACAGGTATGGATGCTCATGGGCCAACCCCCATGGGTAGCCCCATGACAGAGCATCCACCACTGCTCTGCAGGGCCTCCCAGGCCCCCATGGGCACAGTCTCCTGCCACTGCCACATCCCCTCAGCCAGTCCCTGGACACCAGCTCCAGTTGAAATCATGGGTGTGACAGGATGCACTCTAGCTCCTGGAGGGAGTGGTGGGGGGCAGACAGGACGCGGAGAGGATGACAGCATCACCTGGTGCCTCAGCCTCTTGCCCTCCCTTGGGCTCCTCCCCGCCTCTGGAAGAGGGCCAGGATGCCAGAATACCTCCCCTCTGATGGGTAAATCTGTCACCTTGGTCCTGCTGTCTGACACCTGCATTCAGTGTGTAGGATCATCCGTTAACAGGATACATCATTAATTAGGACAGCACCAGAATTCCTCAGAGCTATGGACAGCATCCCTTGGAAGGAGGGGAGCAAGATTCCCTGCAGCTGAACTGAGCCTGAGCTCCATACCCTCTAATTACCCCAGGCTGTTGTGATTCAGTTGTTACTTGCAGCAAACACCCTGCAGGCAGCAGAGTGAAGGAAGGTGGCTCTTTCTGCAGATTGATTCAGCTGCTGCCTTTGTTCCAGCGCCTTCGCACTGCATAGCAGCTGCTTACCCCGCATACTCCTGTAACCGGACTTTTGGCAGAAGCAGTGCTCCTGGCTGCCACCAGCCTGTGCTTTTTGTGGTATCACTCGGAACAGAGGTGGCTCTGTCCCCTGTCCCATCGCAGAGCTGCCTCCTGCCACCAGCACAGAGGCAAAAGCATCACCCGCAGCACGGAGAGAGGGGAGATATTCTGGTCACTGCTGTAACCGCATACCAAAACCTTTCTCTCGCTAGGAGGGCACGTAATGTTATTAGTAAGAAGGTGCCTTAGACTAGCTGCTTTGGCATGTAGTCCCTTCCCCCAGCGCTCTGCTATTAGCTGCCAGAGATGAAAAGCTGCGATGTGCAGAGAGCGAGCTGGAGGTGTCAAAGATGTCACCTGCAAGCTGCTCTTTGCAGGGATGGGGATAGGATGGGGATGGGAATGGGATGGGTGACAGCAGCCAGCTGGAGAGAGCAGAGCAGCCTCATACCACAGGGGATGGCAGTCAGGGTTGGGGCTGCTTGGCCTTCTCCCACCTTGTCCCACACCGTGCCCACTCCGCACTCCTGCCTGCATCCCCCATGCTGCAGGGGGGACGAGCCTCCAGCATTTCGGGGATGCCTCCGTGCGTTGGGGGGAGGGGGCCTGCTGCAGCGTGAGTGCTGGGGAGCACAAAACAAGTTTCCTGCAGTCTACCAGAAAAACTCCCTTCCCAACGGGGCGTCTTGTGCAGAGCAAGATACAGATGTAAGGGCTGATCGCTGGTTTTAATTTTTCGAGTGATTTTTAAGCAGCACCAAGGGAAGGGAGGCAACCCATTGAGAGAGAAATAGTTTTACCCTTTCTGTGCTGGTGGGGAAGATGATTTACAGGTCTATTCTTGTCTACCTCTGTCCTGTGTTTGGAGGTCAGACCATGTCTGCTTGGGTATTTCTGAATATCCAAGCTAGAGAAGAGTAGGATAAAGTCCTTCACATCTAGGGCAGCATCGTCTCTCATCTTATGTACCTTAACCTCTCTGGCTCTGATACATCCCCTGTCACAGCATGCGCACCCATTCAAAGCACTTCTGCAAAGCTTCTTTTCCTGGCTTGTTGCTTTGACAGGTTTTCTTTGCATGGCTTCCCTAGCTCTTCCTTCCTCATTGCATCCAGGAAAAAATGACCTGTCTTTTCCTGGAAGGTCCTTTACAGCCTTTTCACATCAAACCTGTGGTGCCAACCAGAGACTGGTCGCTCCTTTGCTGGATACTTGCCATGTTTCCCAGGGAATGAACTTCCTCCTTCCTCCTTGGTATTCTACCTTGCAGAAATGTTCTGCGAATGTCTCCTCATCTTCCTTTCAAGCGTTCCTTAAAAACCTTCCATTAAACTTCAAACTGGAGACAAAGCAAATCGTGATACCCTGCAAAGTCCCACCTGCTGCTGCAGCTGTGACCCTCCAGCAGGTCTGAACCATCACCCAACCCCATGGTTGCTGCATACCCCATTGATATGTGGCTGCTCCGCACAGGCACAGCCCATTTTGGTTTTTCCCCTCCCGCAGCAGTTCTGCCAGCCTCAGGAAGCTCCTTGAACCTCCTCTGAAACCAAACCAGCTCAGCCCCTGCCATAGCCCTTGGTGGCCGGCGCTGGAGGCTGATGGATCCTGCCCCATCCCCAGCCTCTCTGCTAAGCTGCTGAGCCTGCCTTGTTCGCATCTACCACCCAAACATTTCTGGGTTTGCTTTCTTGCACAGGTGGGTGCCTGCAAAGCAGCCCGGGGCTCTGCTGGGCACGATGCCTCTGAGCTGGCTGGGCTGCGAGGAGCTCTGCCGGAGCCACGCTGCGGGGTCGGGCTCCCTGGGGTCTGATTCCCGAGGGAGCAACGCACCCACAGGTGAAGCGAGAGGAGCCTGAGCTGCCCCGCAGCTGTCTTCAGGTTGATGCTGAGACGTCAAGACTCCAAGGAAATGGCAGTTTCCAGAAATGGGAACCTACCTCCATATTTTTTTCTCCCTGCTGTGGACCGGAGCGTGGCCCCGGTGAGGGCTGGCAGGTCCCGCCACTGCGGTGGTGGCTAGCCAGGCAGGGTGGATCCGGTGTCCCACTTGTCCTAGGCTTGGAGTACAAGGCTGCCCAAGCTTATCCCCTGCTGAGGGTGATCCCTGCTTTCCCAGTAGCAAACATGAGAAGAATCAGCCACAAAACACCCTCCCACCATGGACTGATATAGTCAGAATAGTGTCAGGAGCACCCGGAAAAGCACAATGCTATTAATACAGATGGGAGAGGGGAACAGATTGTTTTTCAGAGCTGGATTTTGGGGTGTTTGAATTAGAAAGGCTTACTTGGAGTCACCGTATGGCATCATGGCTGCTGTGGAGGCAGCCACATCAGCTAGTCCTCTCCCCATCCCAGCTGAATGGACTAGACGCAACCCAGTCCTCATAGGACTGCAAGGCTGGGGTTGTTTTTCTGTAGAATTAACCACGACGGTCCCCGGCCCTCTCTCCATCCTCCATCAAATCCATTTTCCTATGAAACTGGAAACCTTGATTAACAGCCTTCTAGGGGAGACAAATCCCTGGGGTCTTTCCATGTGCCCAGGAGACTGACCCTGCTCCAGGGTAAGCGTACGCTTCATTTTTGCTCTGCAAAAGAGAGAAAGAACTGAGCTGTCTTCAAGGAAGATGACAGATTCACGGAAAAACTAAAAAAAAAAGCAGTTTCTTTGGAAGTCATTTTCTCTTAAGAAGTTCTGTCTGCATTTTTTATTAATAATACAACACCCTGGATGTGTCAAAAAAATATGAGAATACATTTCCTGGTGGGGAGCTCCAGCCTCACAGAGCCAGGCAGTGCAGCCAGGTTGTCATTTGCTTCTTGGAATTTCATTTCCTAATCAACACGGCTGTGAAATCACTGTATTTTCAAAGCGTAGTTTCCAGAGCTGCTGGGATCAAAGCCTGGAGAGGTGGGGGGAGAGTGGGGAGGGAGAAACCTGCTGTCTCCATCAGCAGCACAGCACAGAGAAAATACCTGCCCAGAAAAGCCTAAACAAGGGGTGGTTTAATGCCCTGACCTGGGTTTAATGTTTCAGAGCCTAACAAGAAACTAGGGACTCAGACACCCAGCTCTCATCACAGCCTGCCTTTGGAGGGAAAAAATCCACTCCTTAGAAACACGGGCACCCCATTGAGATTTGCAGGGTCTGGCTGGTCCCTCCTGGGATGGGAGCACTACGGAGAGCCATGGGGCGCAGGGGAGGGAAGGGGGGCTGCAGGGACCCTCCCAGAGCCACCCTGTCCTGCTGCGGGTGACATGAGTGGCACTGCCTTCACGCTGTCCCCGCAAATGGCGCCTGTCACCCAGGCCCAGGACGACTCGCCCGGCTTTTTGACTTTGGTGTCCAACTGGTCCCACCTCCCGGAGAGACTCAGGGCCAAGCAGCCTTTCCCCAGGCATCTGATCTCACAGGTATCAAGAGAAAGGAGCTCAAATACATTAAAATTGCCCAAATCTGAGTCAGACAATCAGGTTTTTGCTTCCCTGACACCTGCAAGGCCATAAATTCACTTGTCTGGCAGTCACCTAAAAGCCCTTCCAGATGATGCAGGCGATGCTTGTGTTTGAAGAAGTTAAGAAGACAAGGAAAAAGAAATCTTTCAGAAAAAACCCACCTTGCTGTCTTCATTTATCATGAAAAGAGATTTTTTTTTTTCCATTTTCAAGACAAGACATCATCCAAAAATTTTCCCTTTTCTCCATGATGATCTTTTCCCCGCTCACTGCGTGTAGAGATGCCGTTCAGAGCTGGCCTGATGCTCAGCAGCTACTCGCACTGTGAAGCCACCATCTTGAGGAGCATCCCTTCATTTCCTAGGCAAGAAGGAGATGCCCACCCACGTCTCTCAGAGATGTCCATAGCCTCTGGGTGAGCGGAGTCACTCGGCTCCGGGATGCTGGCGAGAAAGGTCAGGTGTATCGACCAGAGGCGTTAAGGCAATGCACGGAGCTGTCAGCCACATGGATTTGCACCCACTGCTGATTTGCAGCTGCTTTTTGGGTGGCAGCTTGGTCAGCCCCTCCGCCAGGCACAGGCAGGCGCAGCATCCACGCCTGGATTCGCCACTCCCCGGAGGATGCTGCACCTGCCCGTGCCTGGCAGAGCTACATGGATGCAGGCAGATGCTGGCAGCGAGTTTTTGGACTGGTCTCTGCCAGAGCCAAGGGGATGGTAGAGTAGCCGCTGCCCCCAGCGCCCTGCACAGGCAGATGACTCAGTCTCCATCAACCCATGCCAGCGCCACCTCTCTCACTGCCCAAGCAAAGCCAAGATGCTCAACCCTGCTATCCAAGAGCACCTTCAGGCAGGATCATGTAGGGAGCTCTCTGCTCCTGCATGGTTGATGCTCTTGCCATTGTGCTTTTCCTTTAAGTTTTGCTGTGTGCAACATGATCGCAGAAAAATAACATCACAGGAGAGTGGGGAAAAAAAATAGATGCTCAGATTCATCCCCTTGGACTGCTGGGCAGGAGCTGGATGGTGTTGCCAGGCCATTAGTTGTATTTTCTCTGCAGCTCCCTGTGGCTGTGGGTACCCCCTCTACTAACACAGTTCTTTTGAGGTGTTTAATTACAGCATACCAGGTGCCATGAATGCAGCTGGAGGAGGCACCATGGGACAGCGGAGTGCTGTGTGGTGAGTCACTGGTGCATGAGAAGGGACCACCTCCCTCCCAGTGCCACCGCCCCACCGCCACATCCCGTGCTGGAGGAGGAAGGTTGAACTCCCGAGAGCAGCAGCAGGACAGGGCAGGCGCCTGTGCGGGCGAAGCAGCACCCGGCTGCGTGTGCAGGATCCTCTCGCACATGGCATTTGGGCAAGAACAGCTGGTGAAATGGCTCGTTCACAAGATGCATTACCTGGAAATAGTTTCAGGAGCTGCATCCTCTGCACTGCAGCGTTTGCTCCGCCGGATGTGGAGATGTTGTAGTTGTTCCTCCAGGCAAAAGCGCTGCCAAGGGTGAGCAGGCTACATACGGCCTGAATATATCCTCCAACGTAAAGGGCATCATTTTGCCCTTGGAGCATGTGACCTGACCATGACACGGACCAGGGCTTTAAGTGCATCCTGCGTAACACAGGCTGGAGGGTATCAGCAAGCAAGTCCTCCCTGGGTGTAACGTTGACATGCTATATACCTTCTGGAAGAAAACATCTCCTGATTTATAGACTGTGTGCGATGGAGAGGCAGCTGTAGCTCTCCCTCTCTCTCTCAAATGCTTTCTTGACAGTGGTTTTGGGAGAGGATTATTTCCACCACCCTCACCTCCGTCCACCGCCTGCCCCACCACACGGCTCCCCACTGCTGCCTTCCAGAGAGGCATCTCCTCCGCCGCGAGCCCCTGGCCATCCCAGGGCGGAGGGAGGCAAGGCGGCGGCTGCGCCAGCTCCGGGTCCCAGGGCTCCCGGCCCCTCCTGGGGCCCCGTGCCAGGTGTGACCCTGCCTTCCGCAGGGGCTGCCGGCAGGGATGGGTGTGAGGCCGGGAACCCCCTTTCCATCCAACACAGAGAATTTTGCGCTTATTCCCCAAAAACGCGCAGAAGGAGACGCGACCGCAGCAACCCCGGCAGATCCGTGNTTTTTATTTTTCTTTTTTTTTTGTTTGCTTGTTGTTTTTCTTTTTTCCTTGATTTTTCCCTCTTTTTTTTCCCTTTCTTTCCCCCGNGTCCCTGCCGGGAAACCCGCATTCCCGCTCCGCTTCTCGCAGGCGCTGGGTGGTTTGGGGGGGTCCCTGCCATAGCCTGTGCCCGGCCCCGGCTCCCCAGCCTGCTCCCGCACTCCCTGCAGGCCGAAACACTTTGGCGTGGCCCCGTGTTGCTGCACCCCACGCCAACCGCCACGGCGTGTGCCCTCCTCCCCGGCCTAACAAAAACCCAGAGTAACAAAACCCACGGCAGGGGTGGTGGCAGGGTGCTCAGGGCCGCGGGTGGCACCCAGGCTGGGTGCGGGTCAAAATCTGTCCCTGTTCCCTCTCCATCGCCTGCCTGCCTGCCTGGGCTGCGCACCGCGGCGCGTTGGAGAGGCTGTGCCGGTGCGGGCTCGACCGCGTTCGTGCGTTGGAGGGAACGGGGTCGGTCCCAGCTGAGATCCCCGGCCAGGTTCTCCTGTGCTACAGCCTGGGGACATTTCATGGGAAGTGGGTCTCTGCTACTGTCAAGAAACAGAATTTAGGGAGGGAAAGTGGGTCATGGAAAATTCCCAGCACTGGTGGCCTCTCTGATACCCAGGTGCCTTCGCAGGGCACGGACCCCTCCGTGATGTCAACCCCCTGAGAGCTACAGGCGTCTCCATTACACACACCAAAGTCCCCCACCACTGACCAGCTCTAGACCAAGGCAGAGACTGTTTGCCACCGAAGCAGAGCAAGTCCCATGGAGCAGCAAAGGCAGAGCAGTCCAGGAGGAGGCATTCCCTCCAGTAGCTCCTCACAGGTTCCAAGTCAGGCCCTGAGCAGCAGCCAGCCTCTTTGATCCAGGGCTGAGAATGGCTTCATGGGAAAGGGGGAGGACAGAGGAAGGTGCCTGTCATCCCCAATCACCCTCCCGGCCTGCTATGTGCAGGGCAGGTTGGGTCATGAGTGCAGCCGCTCCTTCCCCATCCGGCACCCATCTGCAGGTTTTCCTGCAGAACAGGTTTTCTGGTATTAGCGATACCGCTGCTGCTTTCTGTCTTCCAGTCCCACCCCCCAGCGCTGAGAAAAAAAGGAACAAAGGCGGCAACAATATCATAAAAGACTGTGTAAAAAAAAAGAAACTGCAGCAGTTAGTGCCTTGTGCTCATGAGGCACCGCAGCTCCCCAGTGCACATCACCAAACGCCCCCAGAAGAGGCTCTCACGACAGACAGGTACCTGCTCTCCCACTTCTCCTCCCACCAGGAACAGTCAGTTCCCCCTTGATGATTCAGATAAAACCACCCCCTTGCCCGGGACGAGCCTGTTGGCATTACAAACCAGGAAAGCCTCACCGGTCACCTCTCATTCCTCCACCACCCACGTACTGCGGCCACCTTCACCTCCTGGCTTCCCAATTGCTGACATAGACCAGGATGCAGCCAGCTGTGCCCGTGGTGCTGAGCCCCGCTTCCCTTGTGCCTCCCTCCCAGCCCTCACGCTCCTGCCCTCCCCAAAGGACCGGTCCTGAGCAGACGTTTCACCAGGGCACCCAAACCTGGCCATGCAAAACTGAAAGCATCTCCAGGTCCATGCAAGTGAGGAGGTTCACCAGGACTGGTTAGTGGGGAGAGGCTGGCTGCGCAGCTCCGGGCCTTCATGAGCGCCTCTTTCTTCCTAGGGCATTTGTTTTGCCAAAGACAAATGCACTGCCCCTGTCTTCTGGCACCAGGATTGACCAAGAACTGGTCAGGAGGTCTCATCACCCCCCATCCCTTTTATTTTTAATCAGCATGAGGAGCACAGAGTTAATTAGCTCTGCCTACATGTAAGTACTTTTTATCATGCTTTTTCATCCCTGGACTCTTGACTTCAGCAAGTTGTGCTACTAGCTAAAAACTTTGGCTCCTCCATTTGGCTGCAAATGCTGTTCTTCGGTGACCGCTGTTGGGTGGGATCCAGCCCGCTTTCCTTACAGAAAGGTTTCCCTTCCCTTTTTCTGTACCACTCCACTTAAGTGGGGACTTTGCTCTTCTGGAGGTGGTGTGTTCCTGACAGCAGCTTCAGTGGATGCGGTCACTACCTTGATGTGACCTCATGGGACCTGGCTGACATCGTTCATCTTGTTTAAACTGGTTCTTTGAATTTTGTTAAAAGTCCACTGACAGTCAATGATTTTTTTCCTTAAAATTGCCCTTTCTGCATTCTGGATCTTACACAGGAGTCTTTCAGCAGAATAAATGGAAACTAAAATTTAGCCATCCTGTTCATGGAGAAGGCATGGAGAGTGCAAACTCCTGGACTAAACATCAGGTGATAAATAAGACTCTAAAAGACATTATCTAAAATCTCGTGACTTTCCCACACAAAGCAGGATTTTCCTGTAGTCGCAGCTGTGCTCCTGCTGCCCGTTTCCCCCAAGTGTGCCTGCCCACTGACCATAACCACCTCGAGCCCCACAGCATGTCCAGCTGGGACCGCTGGCTCCTCTGGCTCCTGATACTGAATATGAGCACAGACTGAAGAAACAACAGAGGCAGGAGATAGAAGCCTTTAAATCCAGGTTTCCCAGCCTCAGAGACCATGTGAAAAACCCTTAGTCTCTTTATTTAGTCTTTTCCTTCTTTATTTAGTCTTTTCCTATGTGAACTAGTTTGTTAATAATTTGTATACCTGTAACTTTGTCCATAACAGTGAATATTAATTATTTAATTATTAACAATTCCCTGACAACACAGGGATGGGATTCTCCTGGAGAAATATACTTTCCTCATGTTTCTTTTAAAGATGCCAGGTGTCTACCGTAATTGCACAGATACAAAGACAAACTCCATTGACGTCAGTGCTGTTAGCTGGGTTTTATTAATATCAGGTATATATAAAAATCAGTATTAAGCAAAAATTCAGAGAGAATAATACAACACCCACACAAACCTCCCATTGAGGAGTTCCTGATGCTGATACTTCCCTTATCTGCAATGTATGGCTGAAAAGCCTATGACCCTATGCTCAGACCAGAGCTCTCATTTTTTGCATCATCTCTTCCCCTCTTAAGAAAGAAAATACTGTGCAGAAAATGCATCTAACAGCACAGTAATGAGATAAGATTAGCCGTGGGAGAAACAGCAGTCTCCAGCTCCAGCCTCAGAAAATGTCAGGGTCCTGAGAGCAGGAACAGGCTCTGCAACCTCTTCCCCCACCTCGCAGGTGTGTGGCTGCCTGTGTTCAAGGTCAGCTCCGATATGGTGCGGCTGAGTAACCTTGGAACCGAGTGACATGGAAGGAGCAGTGTGAGAAAGAGCTGGGAGCGGCCATGTCTGGGGCCTCCCCACCTTGGCTTGGGAGCTGCTCTTATGCTGGGGCCCCTTTGAAGCTTGCGTACCCGTGGGGGCATGCCTGCGCCCAGCCACGGGCCTTGCTGATCCCAGCCTCACCTTACTGACCTGGCTTCCTGGCTGCAGCCTGGACCTGGCCCGTCATGATGGATTTGCATGGCCATCACTGGAAACTAAAGGCATCCCATTTACAGAAACCCAGGATGCAGGTGTTTACTGAGGGTAAATTACTAAAGAGCCTTAGCTATTTAATAAACACCAACATGGAAGCACGTGCAAGTAGACAAACTGATGCCCATAAAAAATGGCTTAACATTTACTGGATTTCCCTGACACTCATCACAGCAGAAGAAACAGTTCCCTCTGTTTTACTGACAATGATCGGGTGAACCCCTGTTTCTTGGGTTCCTAACCCAAGATATCAAAGATATCCAAAAAACATTAAGGAGTTACAGAATTTTACTGAAAGCAGCATCACCTAAGTGCTGGGGCCGTGTCCCTGATAGACGTCAATCGGAACAGCTCTAAGGAAGCTGTGGAGGTACTGGTCCACACTAGGTGAGGATGTGACGTCCTGGGAAAGCCGATCAGTGGCTCCTCACCAATTCCAGGTCCAGAGACAGACTCTGACACCTCCGTGGCAGCAAGATGATCGTCTTCAAAATGAAAAACATAGACAACGCCAGCAGCCTGTCAAGCATGTCAAAACAATCCCAATGGCTCCAGAAACTATAAGACTTAAGGTGGAAGTTAAGCGTGCAAACAGTATTTCACAGATAAAGCTTTGAAGAGCATTGTTTTCAAGCTGCTTTTTATTGTCTTTACTTCTGGGTTTTCTGTTCCACATCTTCACGGTTCAGTAGTGTTACTGAATGCCAAGGAGTCAATCCTCAGCAACAGTCCTCCAAGGGTCTTTCAGAGTAATTAGTTTGAGAAGAAAATAGCTGCCACAGTTTGAAAGACTAATTGGTGGGTCAGCTGCTTTTGTTCCATCTCTCCTTGCCATTTCCGTTCACTGGTTTCACTGGGAGCCCAGAACTGCTTTTTATTACTACCCTGTAGCAGCCCTCAAATGAAAGGACAGCTTCGTCACAGATCGCTACGTTAACTACTTCTCAGTGATACCTCTTCTTTTCCAAAATCGAGGTTCAGAACTTGCACAACTGGAATACACCCATGTACTAAGCATTATTTATTAGAGTTATAAATCAGCTCTTTTAACTCCATGGTACACCTGGCCAGCAACAAATCAAAGCAAGCTATTTGACATGGGTGGAGATTGGGATCTTTCAGCGAGCACCGCAACCCAAAGAACAAGGAAGATCTTAGCGGGGAGGAACGATAGCGTTGTGGTAATGCCTCACGCAAGCGACCCTGCAGGGTGAACTGCATCCTGTTTAAAAAGCTGACCTCTTTGGGAGCATTGCATTGTGGTTGCACCAGCTGGGGCAGCCGCTACCACAGCGAGGGGAAATAAAAAGCATTCAGGAATTACTATGCCCACTGCAATCCCTTCAAAGCACTTTTCCCTTATCTTTGGTCATTGCCTTGCTACAAGCCTGAGCTGTACACTCTCAGGAGCAAAGAGCATCCTTTTACATAATACATGTCTAACACATCCAGCTGAGCAAGGCCGTGGCATCTAATGACAATTTTTCAGCTCTCATTGATAGAAGTAAAACCAGGCAATTTTACTTCTTAGACACACAACAACAATCAGGATTTCAAACCCTGGTTGAAGCTGCTGAGCTCCTTTCATCTGCTTGTGATGCTGCCCCAAGCAAAGCCATCAACTGAGAAGCTCCCTGTTGCACTGGACGAAGAGAAGCCACTGATGAAGGCAGCTAAGCTGCAGTAAAGCTCCCGATCGCAGGCTCCTGGGGGGAGATGAAGGTTTGTAAAGCCAAGGCTAATGGACCTGCCGCTAGACCTTCCACCTGCCAAATTGCAGCATTCATGCTGAGGTTTTTAGACAGAGAGATCGTACGGCATGAAGCGAGGGAAATCACCCAGCACTTACTGTTCCCTTTCCAGGTGCCAGGAGCCTCTTTGAAGCTTCCAGCAGATTGTAACTAAATACCAAGTTGCCTTTTGAAGATGTACTTGTTGCTTTTAATCAGATAGCAGCTGCAATAAATTAAAATACTCAGGAAACTTTTAAGTCAGACTTCTTCCTTCCCTGAAGAAATGCTCACAAAACGAACACTCATTTTTATTAGCTGGTAGAATCCTCAGTTAAGGATCTGAGATGGAAACAGCCATATGTATGTGAAAATAGGGTGAGAAGCATAACTCGGTGCCAGGAATTTCATAGTTAGTGGTGGCCTCAGCGCGTCTAGAAGCCTCTCCCATGTCTGAGTATTAGGGCACCACTTTATAATACACTTAATCTGACCCACCTGTGGGCTACTACAGACAAGAACACTTTCACTCCCTGCACACTCCCACCATGTTTACCCAAATCTACCATCATGTAGCTTTGCCATGACATCAGCAGTTCACTGCTCCTACGGAAAACTTTTTTTGGTGGATTTGTTTCCTAGTTTCCCTACGGGAGTAAACAGGTCTGTCTTGCTAGTCACTAAGTGGTCTTGGGGTAGGGGAAAAAAAAAAAAGAGATTATCCCCTTTGGTGGCAGCCTGCAACTGCGATCAGGTCTGCTCTAAAATGAAACTAACTACACCCTAAATGAAACTTCACTGTGTCACAGCTGGTAGCAGCCAACACCATGCAACACGTACTTCAGACAGAAGCCTGGTCACATCCTAGAGATAGTATCAACCCAGATCTGCAAAGCCACATCTGCAGACCATCAGCATAGGATCAACTGATCAGTTTGGTGAACTGCACTGACCTATACTAGCTAAGAATCATGCTCAGGGAATCAGGAGAGAGTACTGCCCACGCTGGCGAGACTTCTCTTGTGCTGTTAGTTAAGGGGCCATAGTGCTCCTCAACACTACAGCTGTAACACACTCCTGAGAAAATGCAAGGCTTCTCATTATTCCCTCCGGAAGCAGGAATTCTGCTCAGAAGGGTAAACCCTACTCAAGGAACCTGCCCAATGTACAAGCACCCAGCTCCCATGGCAATGGGTAAGGGACTACCAGGGAGGCACAACTTGAGGGAAAGTCTTACATCCATGTCACCCAAGGCGACTGGGAGATACCAGTGAATGGTTTCATTTTTTGCATATTGCTAAGGCCCAAGCTGTTGACACAAGCAAGCAGGAAGCCCAGGGCTGAAACCTTGCCTCCAACTAGACAGTGTTTTTAACTCTTCGCTCTCTGTCACCACGCCTGAAATTCTAGGCCTTTTAAGAGTTCCACAGATTCTGTCTCTTAATTGCTACCCATGTGAACTAAAACCTGCCCATACAGTTTTCTACAGCAGTACCAGGCAAAAATCAGCTCCGTAACAGCTATGCTGTATTTTTTCAGAGGATCTCAACCTTTCAGACTCCACTTCCAGCCTGACACGCAAATACCTATAATGGTGTGCACACAACTGTTACACAGGTGAGGCTTGTGCCTGCACCAGGAGGAGGTACCTTCTGGAGAGGGCACATGGGGATTAATAATTCATCCTCCAGGTTCACAACAAGCAGAACCATTTATGTATTTTTTGAAATACGCACCCAGTTTAAACAGAAAGGAGAACAAGTCTTCTTTTAAGAGGGGGGAAAAAAAAGCCAGGACTAAACCTCTACTTAAATTAAAACTCATGGTTTTGTACTATTGCAATAGAACACCCATCTAAAATAAAACAAAAACACTCCCAAATGTTTGATGGCTTCACCCCATCTTTTGAATGCCGTTTGCCATATCTGCTAGTGCTAAGTGACAATCTGATATCAGGGCCACCTGCAACGCAGCAGTAAGTTCACAGACCTACACCCCACTGCAGCTCAAGTCATCACTAACTTAACAGCAAACAAAGTCCTTCCCTTCATTTAATGGCAAGTTCTGCTAAAACAGTTTTATTAGGAAAAGCAGCTCAGGATCGAGAAAGCCTCGATCTCTCAAAACTTTTAGTACTGAATCTCACAGTGGAAAGAAAAAGTCACTCTTACCAGTCTTGGTTTTCCAGAGCAAAAGGCTGTGAAGGGCAACAAAAAAACCTCCCCAAAACCCCATGCTAACCCATACTCCTAGGCCAAAACCCATCACTCACCATGTCACATTCGTTTCCAGATTTAGATGGACAAGGTTTCTCTTTGTACTGTTCCTAAAGGAATTGGATACCTCAGCATTGGCTTTGAGGATCTACAAAACTAACTTCCAGAGCTACACAGGTCAGCTGCAGGCAACAGACAGTGCCCTCTCCCCCTCCCTCCCCACCCCACAGCAGACTGGAGTGGGGTGCCGATTTCCTCTGCTACGGTGACACCACACAGTGGTGCATGTGGCCACAGCCAGCTGTTCAGCAGTGGTGCATTCTAACTAACAGTCACCAGTTTCCTCGGCTCTCATCAAAGCACCAAAACCTGTATTTAGTGGAGCTGCTCCAGGAACCTCAGGAAAAGAAAAAGACCAAATAAACAAAAAACAAAACCACCAAACAAACAAAGTTACATAGTGAACACCTGTGCAAGTTTTTGTTAAAAAGAGCCTGCACAGATCAGAACCAAGACAGTTGCCTTCTGTTTTAAGAAGCTGGCATCTGTCCACTGTAAACTACCTAACACCAACTTGTTGCCCAGGTTTCAAATCTCCACTGTTGCAACAGCCGCTGAGCTAAGGCTATTTTTTTGGTCTCATTCAAGAGATTTTTGTCATTTTGTCCCAAACGTTGCACATTTCATTAAGTTGTGTAAATACTTACTTAGAAAAGAAATAAGGGAGTTCAGAGTCACAAATGAAGATTGACCAAAACCAAATCCTTTATTTCCACAACTGTATAAATCTGCTCCAAGCATGTGTCCAACACAAGTTAGAAAAACAAAATAGAACATGCCAGTTGCAAACTAGATCAGTTCACCGATGTGCCGACTCCTTGGCATTAGGCTTAGTTACACAAGACCAGTCACAGTAAAAAGATACATTTTAGAGTACAAAGAGTAGCAGGATGTTAAGCCATTTCAGCTTGTGCACATACAAGTCACACTTCTGGCAGACAATGCAGAGAAGTTTGCATTATTATGCTGGAAGCTATGTTGCATCACTTTAAATGGCATCAATATCAATATCATCATCTTTATTGTTTGCAGGCTTCACAGTTTCAACTTTAGGTACACTGGCAGTTGTAGAGTACACCACCTGTGGAGACAAGACACTTTTACTACTGCACCTACTACCATCATTAAGCACTAGAATAATTTTAACATCAGGAGTTGCAAACACCCCCTGCTCGACAGCCCTCCAGTGTATTGCCATGAGCTGCCTAACACGCTGCTCTATGTTCCAAAATGCACTGCACCTTCTAGTACAAGAATTAGTATCGTATAGGAAACCTGAGTTCAGGCATGCTGAAACTACAACTACACCTTAACATCTGTCTTTAGAAGGCAGAGGCATGCATGGGTGTCAGTAGGAAGCAGGATCTCATATCCAGGAGCAAGAGTAGGTACTACTGGGAGGAGAACCACCAACCAACCAACCCACATGCAAAGAAATCCCAGCCACAGTCAGCTGGAGTGTAGCTAACAGATTTTACCCAGGCCTAAACTGTGAGGAAAACAGCCATTTGTTCTTTAATCAGCCTTTCTAACAAACACACACCCACTAACTCTTCCAAAACACGAGGCTTTATGCACAATACCTCTTGTCAATCTTCCACTACATGAGCTACTACTGTGCAATGGACTGTATGTACCATTCAACGATACGTGAATGTCCGTAACATTGACATTGATGTCAATCAGCCCAGTGATAGTCTTTGGCTATTAAGATGCACCTGTACTGTTACAAAAATGATCTTAGGTAGACAAGTGACCGTGTAGCAAAAACGTTCTGACAAAGCATTAGAAATGAGGTGTTCCTCCAGTTCCCAACATGCACAGTAACATGTTAAGTAAGCTATTTTAGAGCACACCAGGATGAAGTAGAAGACTTAAGCATGCAGAACAGTGAAGCCTTCGAGTTGTTTACTTTAAGTGAGCCTTTCCTACCTCTATGTTTTCATCTTCATCCTCTTCTTCATTACCGGAAGATTCTTCTTCAGCTTCCTTTAGCCATTTAATAAATGGTTCTGCTTTGACACGAATTTCTTTGGCAAGCTCCTTTGAAACGTATTTCTTTGAGGCCTGAAAGACAAAATTACACAGACTTTGCCTGAACATCGAAGGAGTTTATGTCAGATCATACCCAAATACAGCAAGAGCCTAACTTAAAACTCCAACCTAACCAACCCCACTGCCGTGTAGGCACCTTACTCAGCTGGTACACTACATGAAATACTACCCCTTACCTTTTCTGCCCAGCCAAGGATGACTTCTTCTTCCAGAAGATCTGCATCATACATTTCCTTCAAAATATGTGGTATTTTAGAAATAAGCTGAGACTGATGCATGGCTACCACACACTCAAAGCCATGGAGAAGGTACCTCTGAGCTTTCTTGTTGTTGTGGCAGAACTAGAATTGTGATAAAAACAACAGCAATTAAATTAGCTTTTTTTCCCCTCTCCAGAGAGAACTACTGCTTCTGCTCTCAATGAGATCGCAAAATTTACAACAGCTCATACTATCCCTCCCAGCACTTTTCCCTAGCTAAGTAGTAGTGCTGTAAAAAAACCACACACACACACCCCCCAAACTACAAAAAGCCTTCTTCCCCACAGTACCAAGCAATCCAGGACTGAGCCAAGTAGTTGCCACAAAAAACCAACACAACAATTGTTACACTGGGTGCAGAAGAGACTGCTTACACGAAGGAAGTGACGCCTGTATTTCCTTATCTGTTCACGAATCTTTTCGTCGAAAAGGACTTCAGTGAGAACTAGAGGGCCCATAGCCTTTACATCCAGTCTCTCTGCTTCTGCTACAATGTCTTTGTCAGAAGTATCAATGACACCTTCTTCCTTCTTTTTCTACAAGACAGGAACAGGTAGAAACATTTTAAAGCTACTGAGGTCTGCGTCAATGCTCTACTGCACTGCTTCCTTCCCTACCACTGGTGCAACCAGTACTTTGGTTGCTTAAGCAGCTTGCTCTTAAGTCTCCTTACCAACATTTTATACAACTACAGCAGAGTGGCTACCAAGCAAACAACCAGAGAACACCCACCTTCACAAAATCAAATAGTATGTTGACTCTCTCCTCCACTGTTCTTTCCAGGTCTTCACTAAGTGTGAGGTTCTTTGCGTGGTCACTGATTTCATCCATTCTACGCCTCTGGGCTTCTTCTGTTGTGTCTTCACCCCAGTCATCATCATCCTCCTCCTCCTAACAAACAAAACCAAACCAAGAGATTCATACGCTGTTACTACAAGCTTAGTAATAGAGGAGTGCTGTTTCTAGATACAGACTTGAGAGCATTTTTATAAACAAGTGTTTTTGATTTTTTCCTACAGAAAGGGTTACACTATGATTGGCAAGTCAAAGACGATGGAGAAAGGGCAGATGTAGGAAAGAAGTAATGGAAGATAGACCTGTGTTTGTAGCCATCTGTAGGGTTACTTAGGTGTGGTGTTTCACTGCTCTATCTAGTACACTCACAAGATACTCCTTTCCAGGAACCTGGACTGTATGGGTATGCAGTTTCACTTAGCAAGGAGCACGCCTACTGTTACTGAAAAGTTGATGAAGCTGCTACAGAAGGGAGACAGGGATACTTCTATTCCAGCAGTGAAGTCCTGGATACAATAAGAACTTTTGGTGCAATGCTGACTTGCAAGGAATACCAGTGATTTAAAGTTTTAAATCAGAGCACGACAACACACACCCTCATCTCCCCACTTTCCCTTCTACTTACCACAACCTGTGGAGGAGTAATCTCTTCTGGTGGTGGGGGTGGAAGTGTCTCATTGCTGGACACAGAACCATTCTCTTTGTCCTTGCCTTTTCTGTTCTTCTTCTCCTTTTCTTTCTTTCCTGTACCAGTGTCACCACTTTCTACAAGTGAATTTTAACATTTTAGCTTTCTCTAGTTCATAGAATAAAGTCCCTGCATTATTGCACATCTGTCAAACCCCCATTTCAAAGACATAAGGTTGTCCAAGTCTATATAACAGGTGACCTCACCAAGCAGAGACCCCTGGAATAGGTTAGACTTTTCTGTTCTAGCAAGCTTAAATTGCAGCAGGCAACTAGATGCTTACTACAGAGTGTTGCTTGCACAGGACAAGTACATTGCAGTTAGCATTTACTATACTGCTTTTACTTCCTACCATTTTACTTCATGCTGACTTAAAGGCAAAGCTGCAATGAGCACCTGCTGACTAGCTCTCCTAAGTTTTATCCTGCATAGGCAAATGCAACTCTTCACAGGTACGTCTAGTTGGGAAGGATACAGGATCACAAGGGAAGAGACTGCTCATATTGAAACTATGAGCACAGCTACTTCATCCTGACCTACAAACATACTCTAGAAGTATGCTGGAGCCTTTTTACACTTTAATTAGATGAGAGCTATTTGTTTTTCTACTTCATTAACAGCACCCACACTGAAGAGGTTCTCTTTACCCCCACCAAATATGGAAACACACTTACCAGGTGGGTTTTTGAGAATGAACGTGCAGAGTTTATGGTTTGTGTCAAGCATGCCTCGATAGCCACAGGCTTTGCAAGAGTTACCTATAGTTTGTTTCTTAGGATTGACATGCTGTAAAAGAAGAACAACCTCCAGTTAACATACCACTTACAAATGCCTAAACCTGATGTTTACAGTATCATCTCCACAGGATTAAGCCAGAGATTTAAATACTTTGTATCACCCCCAACAGAGCAAGTCTAGAAACAGCAGTTTAGCTCAGAAGTTTTGAGCTGTTAGAAGTCTAAAACTGTCCGAAGGGGGGGTGGAGGGAAATATACTGGATCTTCTCTTCATAGATGTTCAAGTCAGCTATTAACTTCACACCACTTCCATAAACATCTAATGAAGTGTTTCCATATGTTACCATTGATACAGAAAGACAGCACTCACCAGATCAGTTTCAGGATTCTCACACTCAGGACAGAGAACAAATTTTTTAATGAATCCATCCAACATGTCTTGCAGCTTATTCGCCTCATGAGATCCATTGACAATGTAACGGTCATTCTTAACATCAAACTGGGTCTGTGCTCCCAGCTCACAACCAAAAAATTTGGTAGGATCTGTAAAGAAAGTATAATAACCACCACTGCCCTCATATCTTCATTGTGATTTTTTTTAACAGCAAGGAAACACGCCACTGCTTCTTTCTGTTCATTATTTCATCCTGAGATAATCACATTTCTTTCTTACAAATCTTCAAAGAACAGCATTAATTAATGCTTTATTAGCTACTTAACACTACCACTTCAAACACAAAGGCATAAAAAAAAATGCTGTGTCACTCCAGACTACTTACACGTTGGAGGCCGATTAAGCGCCTTTGCAACGTCAACCATGTTGACTATAACCGTCTTTATTCCATTTCCTTTGCCCTCCACCTTAAAAAAAAAAAGTATTTTAAGATTAAGTGACTGCAACAGCCAAACCCAGTATGTATTCCTCATTTCACTACATCAAAGTTCTGCTTTGAAGTGTGTTGTCTTAGAAGAGCTAGCGTGCACTTAGTCTGGACAGAAAGGAGCAGACATCCTCCTTGCCCTATGACTGGCTAAATGTTGGTATCATTACCTCACACCTCTATTTCTCTTCTATCAAGACAGCAAGCAATATGAAACACTACCTACTTATCACTAATGGTTAGTAAATTACCTTGGCAATCAGACGGGGCATTTTGTAGCGATAGAACTGATCTGAAACACTGCGGTTGACGTTGACAGACATTTTGCCTTATTAGTAGCTTTATCAATAAGATGAAGAGATCTTTGATTGCAGTTTTTTGGTATCTTCTGTCTGGAGAAGACGGGATGACATAAACGACTGCAAGAGTTCTCGGTCTCTGACATGAAAAAATTTTCGCCACTGAGGCTGTAAGGTTCTTGCTTGTATGCTATGTTTCCCCAATACAGGTACCAGTGGCTGCGCAACAGCTCTGCAAGTGTTAACAAACAGAAGAGAAGTTAAGTTTATCTTAACAGGCACCAATCAGATTTTACTACAGAGCTATAAGAGGGACTATATTTAGGGTGAAAAGAAGAAGGAAAAAAGTACATTCTTTATGCTATGGCTTTCTTCAACTTGTGGAACTGGAAACAATAGCCTTGAATTGTACTGCTAAGTAACTTTTCCTCAGCTACACCACAGAGCTTTCCACCCTCTTCTTACTACCCAAAAAGCACCGAACAACTTAAGACTATTTTCTGCACAATTAACTCCTGAAGGAATGCCACAATCAATAAGGAAGAGAAAGAACACTGCTTGATTTAATTATGGAGACCAATGGCTCTTGCACTGAGAGGGTCACGCAATATGTTTCAGGCTGCAGGAAGCAGGAGAAAGATCTGGAAAACAGTTTCAAATTCCACATCATAGCTGGAACCTATCACATAAACCGAAGTCTGTCAGAATGTTGAGAAGTATCAGTAAGATGAAGCAGCAGCAATCTGTAGCCCAACATAATTTTTACATGGCTTACCAGGTTTTTGGATCGGAGTGGAAAAGAGTTGAAAATTAGGTAATTCTCCCTCTCACTTATGGATTCTCATAGCAGCTTCTGTTGAGTTTTGACTTAACAATAAGCCTGATAAAGTCTGACATAAGTTGCTTCACTGTAGAAAGCCTAGCAATGCAGAGGTACAGAGCAGTGCAGCAGCTTTTCCAGTTGATTTTTTTCTTAGGGGAAGGGGGGAGGGGGAGGAAGGGGAAGGAGGATGAATCCTATTATTAAAGTTGCCTTAAGCAGTATTTACACATTTAAATTAACATGTGTCTCTATAATCAGATCTAAGAGTACTTAAGCCACAACTGGTTGACTACACAGGCAACCCTGACTACAGCATGGCTATTCTGACACGTCATCATGTTGTTATCATTAATGACAGAAGCGTTGACACATTAAAATACCCTTCTTAGTATTTATGCACGTCCATCGGTTCCACACGGTCTGAGTCCCTCCGGTCAGGTTTACAAGTTCTTTACACAACAAGCAAATAGATTTGTAGGTACCTCGTGTTCTACATTATCCCAAATGCAGTTTCGCCTTTCCTCAGGAAAAAGTGCACCGCAGACTTTGTTTCAAGCACGAGGCTTCCTTCCCCAAGATCTCTAAAAAGAGCCACCATGTGACCTGACCACGTGCTTGCAGAAGCACTGAGGAAGCAGGTATCTCGGTGACTGAGCATGAGCTCTCAGACAGAACGTGCGGTTTCCCCTCCTTCCAGATTACAGCTTTTGTCTGCTGCAGACTAAAGCTCCCTCTCCTGGTCCCTAGGACACCTCATCCCAAGCACCACCCCACCCCCACCCCCATATGCTATGCACAGAGGAAAAAGCGGGAAGGCAGATAGACTCCCTGCTTCAAAGCACCATTTCCCCGCCCCGCTCTGCCCTGTGATGAGTCATAAATGCAGCAATTAAGCACTGAGTCAGCCCTGGAAGAGACGAGGGAGAAGTCACCTCCAGCCACGCATGCGCTCTCCAGCCGCGAGAGGGGGACGCTCCGCGGCCGCCCCCCCCGGGGGCTAGCCCTTTAAGAGCAAGCACCCCCCCGCCC
>WAAD01006597.1:270219-295806 GCA_013389945.1 Fregata magnificens
CTCGCCTCGGGGCCGGGCAGTGCTGGGCGGTCCGGGAAGGGCCCGAGCCTCGCTGCCGGCCCTCGCTCTCCCCAGGCCGGCGGGGCTCCTAGCTCTGCCGCGCTCCCGCTCTCCGGGGCAGCCAGCCCACGCTGTAGGAATGAAAATTGGGGTGGGTTTCGACTCGTAATAGACCGGCAGTGACCGAGTGCTTGACACCACAGCAACTGCATTATAAATACTTTAAAGCAATTAAGTTGCTGAATAAGTTGTGTTTTTCCTGTACAGCCTGCTTTCAGGGTGCAGGGAAGAGCCTGTTACTCACCTTCAGTGTCATAAAGATTCTGCTTTGGGTAGCTCTGGGTGCTTGGGCTACCTTGCAAAGGACGATGCAATCGCCATGTGCGTATACTTTCTATTCTTAATGTAAAATGTTGCCAGTCCTCCTTAGCTGAATTGGGACCCTGGATGAAATACGTCTTTGGATTTACATTCACTTTAAAAGCAGAAAACGTTGGTCTTCCCTGTGTTCTGTTCGTTCCCATCTTCTTCCACCTTTGCTCTTCCAGTATCCCAGGAATTACATATTTTGGACATTCTAAAATGCAAATATTGTTCAAGTGGCAAAGAACTTTTTTTGACTTTATCAACTGAGTGATGAACCAACTCTCTTACCCCTGTAAATACTCCCCACCAGAACAGTACTCCTCAGTTCCCGTCACTGTCTTACTGAGTAATGTCGTAAAGTTTCTCGATGGCTCTGTGGGCGTATAGAAGAAAAGAGAGGGAACGAAGATAAAACTAGTAGTGACATTAAATAACGTCATATACTCTAAATCTCTTCCCACGTGAAGTTAATGTTGAAACGTAGGTTTCCTGGCTGACTTTGATAACATGTTGATGTGGTCAAACAAAACACCCCTCCTATCAAACCTTCAAGTACATCTTGAACATTTTTGGTGTGATATGCAAACAAACTGCATTAAAATATGAAGGTGACTGATAAAAGAAGTTTTCTTAGAAATCATAAAAGCTGGGCTATCATTGCGAACACTTCCAGTGACACACAATAATAAAAATCTTGTTCCCCTAGCTGGAGCAACCAGAGATAAATGTGCACATCTCGGTGCCTTCTAACAAGACCCTTCTATATGATGGCTGCTGCCCTAGTTACCTGTCTCTTTTCAGCCTCTGGAATAGCAAGCCTTTGTAGCCAGGACACTGTCCCATAAAATGTGAGTCTGTCTTGGACTTCACTATCTGAATTTGAAAAAGTTAAAAATTCTTCAGGGTATGTTAAATGTCTCCTTGATAAATACACAACATCACTTTTTAAAACATGAGAAAGAGGGTTAGGGCAAAATAAGGAAGCATCTCCAAGATTTGTGAGGCTTGGCAGTTACCACAAGGGGAAAAAAATCATAAAAATGTGGGAGGCAAGAAAAGCACAGCAGGAACTCCTTTGCTGTGAAAATACGCAGCATGTATAACCTGCTAAATGCCTCCTGTCTGTGGCTTTAGTTCCATGCTACAACAACTATGAGGTTAATAAATTACGAGTGTTAAAGCATACTGCTGCCAACACCACTTTATTGAGCACCAAAAGGGAAATGAGACCCTGGGTTTGGTGCTATTTGACATAATGAATAACTCTGAACAGTTATGATTACTAGCATAAAGAAGGGAATTTTTTCTTTATTTTGTAGTATATAAATTGACATCATTAAGTTACAGAGTTACCTTTTAAGATAGTGTTCCTTCTGGAAAAAGCAGGTCCCATACAGATGTAGTCATACAATATTCTCCTGGATTATAAAAAACAGATTAAAATTGTGGATTATTGTCATCTTGGTGCCTCGTCGTTGAATTTTTTTCTCACCAGAACAATTCATTAATATTAAATGTTGGATCCCAAATATTATTACTGAATCTTAATATTTATAGTTTGTCCATTTTAGTATCTCGTGGCTGGGACAAGACAGAAAAATATTTTCTCTCCTCCCACGTTAAAATGTCATGGTTTCATGAATCCTGAAGTTCATAGTTCACATTGCTTGTCTGACCTTCAAAATACAGACCACTTGTGTGCTTTGCATTTCACTGGTAGAAACTAAGCAGGTTTTATATATACGTTTGTAGTTAAGACATTTTAAATGGCATTAATAAGTGGTTTTGGAAGTGGTTTTGGAAGTTTTCTGCAGTGGACCTTAGGGTGTGTTCCCTTATCACAGGAATGATGTGTTATCATTCAGTTCAGCCTTGGACAATTCAAACTTGTTCTATGTTGCCTTAGTCAGTTTTTATTAAAAATAACAAAGAGTCCATGTCTGTGATAATGTGGCAAAATCAAAATTCTATTGAAAATCTTAATATAGGTCTATATTTACAATGTAAATCTTAAAAAATGAGCATTGTAATAATGTGTGTTTATATTCTCTGATAGACAACATTGTGTCCTGTCTGCAGTTTATTTTCCAGCAAGTTTGTCATCTATCAGTGGTGTGGTTGGCTATAAACATAACCCTATTTCAATACCCACTTGGTAACCTTGGCCTTGAATGTTTTTTCTCTGCGGTAAGCCACACATGTTATCTCCCAGTGGCTGGTCCAGAGCTGTTGTTTTGTCTAGTGCAGGCAGGAACCCTTAGCAGCTGAGTAAGTGATTCCTCATCGTGCCGTCTTCGTGGCTTTGACTGTAATTTCAGTAATTTCAGAAGATGGAAAGAGGGCCAAGATTATGTATAGTTACACTGAACCCTGAATAGCAATAGCCTTTCTTCTTCCTATCTTGGAAATGTGTAGAGAAAGTTTAATTATTTACATGCCAGGTTTGAATACGCAACCTTTGGGGAAGCATGAGTCCAAAGTCCCTTCGGGATTGACACTAGACACCGATCAGTGGCAAGGACAGAGGTTAATTCTGGTTTTACTGCTCAGGAGCTCCACATTCATTGCTGTCTGGCAGCTCACTGTTCATCCTGGGGAGACTCACTTTGTGAAATGTCTTCCTTTCCATGCTCTGTAACATTATCATTCTTGTTAGCTATTATTAGTAGTTCAGGAATTAGTAAACAGAGAAAAAAAGCAGAGCAAATGTATGATGTTAGATACACATATAGCCATTATTTATGGTAGTTATTTTTGTTGCTTCTATTACTGCGCAGAAATGCTAAAATCTCCCAGCTAGTGTTTGGGTCTGAGTGCCCTGAAAGGGCTCAGTGTTCAGCTGACAGCATGAGGCAGGCTCTGCCCCAAATCTGTTGTTATCGTCTCAATGGACGCTGTGAGGCTCCCTCCTGCCCTTCCTCTTTCTCTTCCAGTGTGTGTCTGCCTATGTAAGGGAGGTGCCTCACCAAGGAGAAGCAACCAGCTTTCTCTGCAGAATATAAATTAGTGTTTGATAGCTGTAAATGTTAAGGGAGAAGGATGCTTTTTCTATATCCCAGGGTTTCCTATCAGGATGCAATGCGGGGGGTGGGTATAGGCTGGCTGAGTAGGGGAGCAGTGCTAAGGGGATGCTGGGCCTGACTCTCCAGTTAGTGCTGCTCAATATCATGTTGAGCACACACGTATTGAACACACTGGGTCATCTGCTGAGGTGGGTCACTGCCCGCCTGTACCAACACTATATCCAGCACCAAGTACATTCACCATGTTGCATTAAACAGAGTAGGGGGTGGCTTCGCAGAGCATCATCAAATCTAATGGGCCTGTTGTCACTTTGGCTTCCATGAATAAGGCTAAGGTGGGCAGAGAGTATCGTGGCTCTGTTTGGATGTATGTTTGCTGGAATACCCTTTCCAAAATAATATTAGTAACTCAGAAAAGAATATCTTTTCTTAGACCAACTGGTACGTCTGGAAGATCTAGCAAGCTTCCTGAACAGCTGAGTAATACCTGTCAACGTGGGCTGAGAGAAGGGCTAAAGGCTGTCATGTGCATTTCTCAATTTTAAGCAGTGCGTATCTTCAGCAATGCATTAGAAAAGTGGATGTTTGGGCTATCAGGCTGCGTGTACTCAATGGCCATTTGAGTGATCCCACTGTGTTTGGTAGGATACCATGGATTTTCATCGTGGTATTTCTTTATTTTTTAACACGAACACGTTGATTTGCTTTGCATGTTTTTTTCTGTGTTGGTGATTTTTCAATAGTGTACCTTTACCTTTGACATTGCACTTGGCTGGTTCTTTGTCTATGGGAGGAGTCTTGGGAATTTTACAGACAGTAGTTGTTTGGATGAAAGGACAAAGTAAAACATCCTTTTGAGCAAATAAAACCAAGCTGTCTGTGTTTAAAGAGGCAAATAAACAAAAGCAAACTCACAGAAATGAATGAAGAGTGCAAATGGGGTGGAAGTTCAGCCAGGAGGTGGATTCGGCACAGCAGAGTTTGGAGGTCTGTGAAAGAGGGACGACCCCAGCTTGAAGAGCTGTCTTTTCTCCATGTGTCTCAGCAGTAGGTGGAAGTGTTGGTGATAGGAATCAGAGAAGCCACGTTTCCTCGGTTTGTCCAGGTAGCAGCTTTGGCTACTGGCCTAACTGGCAACCACTAGCGTTATCCAGCAGCTGCACGCTTGTGGTTGGCAAATCTGTCTGCTATATTTATATGGTTGCTGAAAGAAGTGGATGTGGAAGATAAGGAGTCCATGGGGGATATAGCTTCCAGCTGAGAACACGCTGTCAAAGCTGCCTGCCTGTTCATTATGCCCATTACCAACCGCTGCATTTATATTTCCCTGCTCCTTGTCATAGCCAGGCTTCAGACATCAAAATCTGTCTGCTTGTGCGTTAAGTTAAATCCCTCTTGCAGTATCGTTTTAGTGATTTATGCTTTCATTTCCATTTCATTAAAGAAATTGCTCACGTCCTCTGCAGCTGTCATGTGCTTTGCCAACACCTCCACGTATACATTCTCTCTCATCCTTTTTCTTTGGCCTCTGACGGTCTAGCAACCAGTGCTGTGATTATCAGTATTGATTTCCCAGCAGATGTTAACTCTAAGTAGGAAAAAAGAGTAATGAGTGCTTAGAGTTACCTATTGTCTTTTACTTTTCCTAACAGGAAGGTGTGGTAGCCCCTGGTTTTGAGAGCCACTCTCCAGAACCTTCTCCCAGTCTGGAGAGACCTTGGAGATCTTAAGTGCTCTCAAAGTCCTTCTCCCGTGGGCAGAAGCTTGTGGCTGCTGAGCTAGTTTCTAGGGGTCTGCACTGCTGGTTACAGCATGTTTTGTTCTTCTGTTCTGCTCATTTGAGCATGGAGGAGTTTCTTTGCTTTAGAATAATATGAGGGCATTGCTGGGAGAGCTTGGGTTTGGAGGCAGTGCTAAGGCCCAGCTAGGGATCACGTTTGTGCTTCTGCTGGCAGATCTAGTAGAGGAAAAGGTATTCCTGATGCTTGTGCTGAAAGCAAAGGAAAAGTCTGTTCTGAAGGCAAAGGAGAATCTTCATATTCTCCAGAACTAAACCTTCAAAGGTGCTGCTTTGCTAGGAAGGCTGAGCTGTGCATTTGGAAACAGACAGGTAGACATATAGCAGAAAAAGTTTCATCTCCAAAGTCTGATTTTATATCCCTTACAGAGTTGCCTCTCTTGCAACATTGAAGGTGTTTTGCAGGGCACTACAGGTTTTGTAGTGGATAATGTTGAATTTGTAGGTTGTAATTCAGAATTTGCTGCTTGTTTGGTATGTTTTGCCTTGAGCTTGAGTACAGCTGGTGCAGGCTTCTTAATAAAAATACAGGGATTACTTTTTGTAATGAAGCAAATAATACAGGACTGCGATGCGTGCCAAAGTCTTTGAATGCTCTGGTGGTTTGTGGCTCAAATATTTATATTACTAAAGTAAATTATTTGCCAAACTGGAAAAAAAAAAAGGAGTGGTACTTAAAATAAGAAAATAGATGCAGAAACTTTGTTCTATGGTTTGCACATGCCAAGTGTTATGTATGCTTAGGATATTACATAGCCTAGTAGCAATATTAAAATAGCTGATAACATATATGGTTTCCAAGAGTGATGTAATGAATTAAGTCTGGTTTTGGCTTATGTGGATTCTGTGATGGCTAGTAAAAGCTGACTTGAAGCACTAATAATGTCTCACTCTACCCATCTACCCATGCCTCATGTACCTGAAAGTGTATTTGGAATTACCCAGGGGCTTCAGGAACAGGTAGATGGGGCTGAAGAGGCAGGCAGGTGCACACACACACACAAACACACGCACCACAATCACATAAATCTTGCTTGTTTAAGAAACGAGGCTAAAAATACCCTTGAATGTGAATCCAGGTCAAAAATGGTGTTGACTGTAAAGTCCAGCATGGTTTTACTGACCTAATGTAGATTTTTCTTTTTGAGAACCACCCAGGAGACAAACTTTCTTACATGGATATTACTGCCTTGAACTGGTTTCAAAATCAGTTTTTGGAAGGTCTTAAAACACACAGTTGGGTCAGTGAATGCTCAAATGCATAATGGAGGCTGAATTTTGCCTTGAAGCTCAAGGATGTTATTTTAAGACTGTTTAAGAAACAAATCTTGTCCGCATTGATTGATTTTGAGCTTTTTGCTTGAGAGAGTTTTAGGAAACAAGCTTTCCTGAAACAGGCATTTTCATAGAGTTGAAGGGATCTAAAATAAATGCTGATAACATCATTTATGGCAACCACACTTGTCTGGGAAACTGATACCAACAACTGGATTAGATTAGGTGGTAGCTGCGAACATTTTGGCACTAACTCTCAGAACTTGATTTTAGGATTCCAAAATGATTGTGTGCCTGCAAGTGAGATCACTGGTGTAAAGCATTATTCAGCCCTTGGGAGTCTAATTTATCCTTATTTCACTAGTGTCCTTAACATGCCTTTTTGTTACGCCTTATTTGCACAAGTAATTTTAAGCACAGTAGCATTTTTGCTTCAGTGCCTGCTGTAGTCATGAGGCATCTGAATAAGCTGTAACTTGCTGTTGTGCAGTTCTCCATGGGTTTTGTATCATCTGGTATATCTTCCCTGCACTAAAGAACACAAAGTAGGACTCACAACCACTCCACCCTCTAAAAGAAGAGATACTCAAGAAGAATACACTGGCTGTTTTCAGTGGTTTTTTGCTGCACCTCACTCACAGTTTGTTTTTAATCATTCTCATGAATGATTTACTGTTCCCTTTCTATCATGTTACTTTTTCATTGTTGTCTCCAGCAGGCAAAAATCTTTCAAAGGGTTCTTTAGGGTTTAATGTATTGTTTGTCCTAGATATTGGGCATGACTTATTCAGAAATGTGTAATAAATACACAGCTCCTCTCGTTTCTGATTGTTTGCACAGTTGACAGATTAATGGATGACTAGGTGATGGATGCATTCTCTGTTCTAGATGAAGTTAGGGAGGGTGTGTGGGTGCAGGTGGGATCTCGAAGGTCATATGTAAATGCTTGTGAGCTCATTCAAGTCCAGGGAGATGCACCATTTTATACCAGTGGATAATGTGTGGGTTTAACTCAGAGACTTTACTTCTTTCTGGGACGTCTTTCCTGATAGTGGCTTTGTGCACTTATCCCTGATAATGCCATATAGATATAATACTTCTGTCTTCAAAGATGTGTGCTTATAAATGGTTATTTTTAGTTTGTAGATATCCGGTTCTTTTGATTAGTAGCACCTACTGTGGCTAAAGAAGGCCCTTAGTTTCCCTGTTTGCTTTTTTTCCTGGTGCACTCAGACAAAGAGTGCTGCGACAAGGGGTTTTGATAGTTTAGTCTATCATCTACTGCGAGAGTAAGTCTCTGTGCGAGTCTATGTGCTCTGGAGAATGTTTACTAGTACACGTTTGATAAAACTCCTTTTCATTTTATAGATAACAAATTGTGAATCTCAGTGCCACTGCTGCTCCCACAGAGATTTGCAGTGAACAGCTGAGTCATACAGATGAAGCCTGAAATGTCTCCCCTGACAGATGTGAGGGGGTCCCACTGCTTCATCTGCAGACAGTCCTGAGCTACTGCGTTCTGCACCCTGTAAAATGTTCAGGTGGGCAGGAGGGGGAACAACTTCGCCCCTGCACCTTGTCTGGCAGCGTGCTAATTCTGATGCGCAGCTAATGCTGTGACATGTGCAGGCAGATCGCTCACAGCTTACTCAATTCCTGGAGCAGCAGGGAAGCGGGCAAAGTAGCAGTGGGCTGCCAAGTCACAGCCCGCTAGCTAGGTTGCTTGAGAGTCAGCACAAACCTCCTTATCCCCTGCTATGGTGTAAACCGCTCAGTAATGTCTTCTCTTACCCTAGCAAAGGTCTTAAAGAGGCAGCTCTGTAGCTTACTTTGGGTTGTGGCAGATTTGCTTGATTTTTGCCTGTTTACTTATTGTGCTCCAGATCTGCAAATAGTGTTGTGTTTGCCATAGTCATTCCAACCTACGTATTTCTGCTGAGAGATCTTTGGATCACGTATGTGATCAGTGTTGGGGAGGTCCATCTCCCTACATCTGTGGACTCTGTACAGGGCTATTGCACAAGAGGCTGTGCAATATATTCTTCCAAAAAAACTGCTAATGAGAACAAGTGAATCAAAGGAGAGTTATTAGTCATGGGTTTCCCATAGCAGTCTCTTTCATGGAGCACTGACTAATGGCTGCTGCTCAACAAATAAATAAAAATATCATATAAAATGAAGTCAAATTCTTAAGCCTTTACTCAGGACCAACTAAGTTTCAGCCATTCCCTCTGACCACTTTTGAAAGCTTGGCATGCATCACTTGCATGGGAGAGCTGTGCCAGAGCTGTGAAAAGCCCTATATGTCTTAACTCTTGTCCTGTGTCTTACATCTTGCCCATTTCCCACTTATGCTAACTGTGGTTAAAGCTTTTTAGAGGGTCTGTCATTGTGCACAGTCCATGCTAAGTCATTAAGGACAGGCAGGATTCTGTTCTTAAATCCTGCTTTGAAAATCTCTTCATAGTATGTCCCTAGAAGAAACTCCTGGTTTGTTTAATTTGATTTGTCCTTTGGCTGTGACTAGACGCCCAGTCATGGGCCAGAATCAAAGTGGCTGAGTACCAACACAGAGCAGTTTGCAGCTCCATGTAAGTGACTTCAGTTCATTTTGGCCATATCTCTGCAGCATTTCCCAGAGCCAGTCATCTGTGCTTCAGCTGATCGGGGTGCAAGCTGAACTCTGGCCTGCCTGGCTGAGCCTGCCAAGAAAAGCATTAGCTAAGCAGAAACAGCTTGTAACTGAGGGCAAAGGTGAGCATGCATTAAGTATCCACAACTTGATACAGAAAGGGTGCAGCTACAATCAAAACAGGGGAAAGGGAACTGGGCAGACAGCTGCCTGAGGTGACCCAGGAGTGCATGCCACACTGCTTGCTGAGAAAGGCCTCTTTGTCTCCCTGCATTATGCCTGCCTGTTTTGACTGAGATGCAGAACAAATGCAAGAAACCCACCTATATGGCCTCGATGACATTTTTCTGTTTCTTGGCATTGCTTTGTTGTGCTCAGAAAGGCCTTGAATGTGTTGGACCATTGTGTATATCTCAGCCCCAGCCAAGCAGAGATATTTGTGCAGCTGGCTTTGCAGTTCCCCTCTCCCTAATGTGCAGGCTAGGGGATAGAGAGGGTGTCTGAATGCTGGGGCACCTTTCTCACAAGATAATTCACTGCTGAATCGCAGCTGGGAGACAGGAGAAACAGACTAAAGTTCTTCCTCTGGGTCTAGGAAGGAGTGGGGAGCAGAAATGGGGAGAAGACCTTCAACCATCACCTACCCCTTTAGCACTGGGTGGTGTGTCTGCCTGATCCCATGTCATACAGCATGGCAGTATTTGTATTGCTCCCCTGTTCCCATTCAGATTAGAACTTGACCAGTGTGACATGCATTTCCACACCTTATTTTGAACGTAGCTAATGCAAGCCTTGCTCTGGCAGAAGACGTGCTGTGTCCATGAGTATCCCTCAAAGAGACAGGACAGTGTTTCTTATCAGTTTTGGAGGAATGGTATTATCAGAGTTCTTGGACTTCACCTGGTTATACACAATTCCTTCTTGTTCTGACAAGGCTTTACCACTTTGATAAATTCTGTCTATAACATACCCCTGCCATAGACTATAGATAACATGATAAAATGGACTTCCAGTTACAACTGGTTTTCTTTTCAGACTGTCTTTCATATCTATTTCTGCACTGGCAAAATGGTCGGACTGCGGGCCTTGAAGCCGTAAGACTGAACATGAGAGATACCAGTTCTGTGTTTTCCTGAACTTTGGCTGCATTCAAAAGATCAAAGAATCATAGAATCATAGAATAGTTTGGGTTGGAAGGGACCTTTAAAGGTCATTTACTCCAAACCCCCTGCCACGAGCAGGGACATCTTCAACTAGATCAGGTTGCTCAGAGCCCTGTCCAACCTGACCTTGCATGTTTCCAGGGCATCTACCACCTCTCTGGGCAACCTGTTCCAGTGTTTCACTGCCCTCATTGAAAAAATTTCTTCCTTATACCTAGTCTAAATCTGCCATCTTTTAGTTTAAAACCACTACCCCTTGTCCTATTGCAACAGGCCCTGCTAAAAAGTTTGTCCCCATCTTTCTCAGAAGCCCCCTTTAAATACTGAAAGGCTGCAATAAGGTCTCCCGGGACCCCTCTCTTCTCCAGGCCAAACAACCCCAGCTATCTCAGCCTTTCTTCGTAGGAGAGGGGTTCCATCCCTCTGATCATCCTCGTGGCCATCCTCTGGACTCACTTCAACAGGTCCATGTCTTCCCTGTGCTGAGGACTCCAGAGCTGGACGCAGTACTCCACGTGCGGTCTCACAAGAGCGGAGTAGAGGGGCAGAATCACCTCCATCGACCTGCTGGCCATGCTTCTTTTGAGGTAGCCCAGGATACGGTTGGCCTTCTGGGTTGCAAGTGCACATTGTCGGCTCATGTCCAGATGATTGGATTTACAATTTAAAGATTGGATTTACAACTTGACCTCCGTATCTACCAAATGCCTGTTTGGCAAAGTAGTTTCCTTGAATGGCACACCCCGATTCTGGATTCAGCTCAGTGCTGTTTACTGTGGCTGTTTTGTGGGCAGAGGTGGCTTCCTCCTCCTGCAGTGGGTTCAGGTCCAGCCAGGAGACACCTTGGGTGTTGGCGTGAGGTAGTACAGTCCTTTAGCAGTCCTGGCTGCTGTTAGCGAGAGGCAATTCTAGCAACAGAGAATGCCTGGAATGTAATGCATATTTCTTTCAGTTGCCCCTTACTTTGATGTCCAGCAGGGACAACCTCTGAGCCTGTTGGCATGACAGTAGCTTTGTTCACTTTTGGAAATTTCGGACTCTGTGGGCTCAAAACTGCTCCCTTTTTGCATGGGAGGGCTGAGAGATAAGCCCCACGTCTGAGCTCCAGTCCTGTGTTATACTTGAATCCTTCTCATTTCCCATTAACTCTGGAGCTTTAAAAATTAAACAGCAAGCCTCTTCTCTTCAGACCCTCTTCTTTCTTTGTTGCTGTCATGTTCGTTCTCATTCCAACTCCCTAAGGGGAAAACCAAATGCCATTTGCAGTTCACTGCTGTGTATTACATTTATTGCCTCGGTCTTGCTCTCTCGCAGAGCATGAACCCAGCTGACCAACTTCTTATCAGTTTGACAGGCTGTGACTGTTGTCTTGGTGACCAGCGTAGTTGCACTATCATCATGTACAGAAGGCAGCAAAATAGATATCTTGACCTGTGGGTGTAGCTGTGTGTGCGCATGATATGCCAGTAAGTCACTGGGATACATGAAGATAAGATCCAAGTCCTGGTCTACGTATGTGAAAGATGAAGCAAAACCAAAATGGAGAAGCATGCAAAGTTAATAGCTATAAAAGAAGAAATGAGAATATGTGTGGGAGTTGCAAATGCTCAGCTCTTCTCAGCATCTGATCTGTGTACCCGTAATTTAGTGCCTTTGTATTTGACATGCTTGCCCGCCAGCCTGCTGTCTCTTTGCTTTTCTGTCTTTTTCTACCCACTCCATTTCTTCCATTTCTTACTTAGGTTTATGGACATGAGAAAGCGTAATGTTAGTAACACTTCTGAGTCATGTTTTCCATCCAGACACACCATGCTTAACCCATTCATACACACATCGCTGTACAACGTTGATTCCAATTCACTAATTACTCATGTGAATTGATCAGACTGATTTTGTGGTGCGCTGTCACACATTATCTCCTAGGTGCTAACAGAGAGCCCTGTGTTGAACAGCATACAATCCAAGTGGAAGACAAGGAACAACAGATGGAAAGAAATGGGTAAGGGAGCACAAAGAAACAGTGAGACATCATTACTCAGCACATAGGCAACGGTGTCAGCACACCAGCTGCCTAACGCTTGGGACAGCTTTTGCAGGCTACGCAGTGTGTTCTTGTTTTAGTGTTGGCTGCTTCACTTAGATATTGTCAGCTTTCAGCCATTGAAGACAATGTGGGATGGGGTAACCCAGATAAAACCAGATCCTGGCTAGTACAGGCTAGATGTTAGTTAGGGGTTAAGAACATATTCAGGTCTTCTACCTGTGAAAGGCTTGTAACAAGCCGGCTGGTTTCTGTGCTGAGCAGCGACAACTTTAACCTGCTGGAGTTCAAGGGGGGCATGGCCCAGAGGCTCGTGTGCCCTGCGTTACGTGTGCAGTGGCATGGTGGTGTAGCCATGGTTGCTATGGGGAGGAAGTGTCCAGTTAATCCCCAACCCAGCTAATCTTCCATGGCTAATTGAGAGTTGAATATGGTTGGTTTACTGTAAAAGCTGGCCTTTCTGAACACTTATTACCAGGCATAGCTCCACAGACATCAACAGAGTCCTGCACTAGACCCAAAATCGTGGGAAGGTACGTCTGATCTGCTGCCTTTCTTGTTTTGCTTATATATCTATGCCCTTAGCATTGCCCTTGCCTGTGTTTGCTTATCTGCAACCTCCAGAGACCCTGCAGCAGATAGGATGCTCTGCTAGACCTGCCCACCCTCTGCTCACATCTGTGTATCTCCAAACAGCCTGTGTGTGTGTGGATTTCTGTGGGAAGCATTTGGAGGGGGAGCTGATGCAGCAGATCTGTCTCCTGGGAAGGTCTCTAAGGCGATGCTTCAGGGCAGGCTGTGTTTCAGTGGTGGTCGGCAGGGAGAAGGGATATGCTTGTGAACAACATGACTCAGCCCTCATGCCAGGGCTCCTGGTGGGAGGTGCCACATCTCCCGGCTGAAGGATCAGAGCCCTGCTGAGTAACGAGGAGAGGTTTAAGGATGTTGTGGGATGGAGCTTCTGTCATGTAAAATTCATGGTGCTAGCAGGCCATCTTAAATAAAACATTACCCTCCTTGAAAAAGACACAAAGTCTTCATTTCATGCTTGTAAAAAAACCACAGAGAAAAGATGTTTAAAGAATGAGGGAATTCAGGACTGTCTTGTGTGTGTGCTAGTCTGATGTGACCCTGAATCTGCTCTCACAAAAGCTTTGCACTGGAATGACGCATGCACGTTGCCTGTGAGGAAATGTAGCAGTGAGGGCAACATCACTTCAGCTTGGAGGAGAGGACTTGTGCTTTCTGATTAGCAGAAACAGAGGAGTCGCGTTTCTCACCTCTGCAACAGCTTCAGCTTCTGGGGTGGCTCCGTGAACTTTAGTGACACAGCGCATGGTGCTGGTGGGTGACGGAGCAGACCTGGACCAGCTCTCTTGTTACTGGACAGCTGATAACCTGGCTCCCATTACACTTCTCCTTCTGCTTTTTCTTTGCCTGCTCACCTGTGCCTATTGTCCTGCACTCATTAGTACTTCTGTTACCGAGATCAGACTGTTTTCCTTGGGCTGCTCATAACTCTCCTAGGTGTTGTGTATACTGAAATTTCTAAGGGACTTGTGAAAGTCCCGTGTGCCTTGAGGTAGTAAGGCAGGATTATGTGGCCCTTCCTTTGTAACATGAGTTCTTCCTCTTATGGGAAGCCTGATAAATGAAGAAGCTATTGTTTGTTGTTGTTGTTACAACAGGCTTTTGAGATAAATGGGAATCTGGCACCAACAACTAACTGCGTAATTTCAGGAGGGTAACTGAAATGGCTGGAAAGCAGTTTTTGCTACTAATGAGCACAGTGAATAATTGCTGCCTTCGGTTCTTTTTCAAGGCAGTATTAGTTTGCTGGTTTTAACAAGATAGAGAACGCATGTGTCAGTGACTGATAAAGTACATTTTACTTTTGTATGAATTGATCCCAAAAAAGTATAGTTACAGAAAATTCAGTGCAACATCACAAGCAATGTGTTGCAGGTGATAGGTAGCAGAAGTGACCCATGTGCGAGTCTTGCGTGAGGGATGGAAAAAAAACGGAAAGTTTGGGGTATAAGAAGCCATCTTCGTGACTTTTATCCAAAACCACTGGTTTTCCTGGGAGTAATGTTAGAATCATGTTAGAATTAATGTTAGAATCATGTGGCATAGCAGTATTTGGAGTGTCGATCTGCTCGAGGGAAGGAAGGCCCTGCAGAGGGATCTGGATAGGCTGGATCGATGGGCCGAGGCCAACTGTATGAGGTTCAACAAGGCCAAGTGCCGGGTCCTGCACTTGGGTCACAACAACCCCATGCAACGCTACAGGCTTGGGGAAGAGTGGCTGGAGAGCTGCCCGGCAGAAAAGGACCTGGGGGTGCTGGTCGACAGCCGGCTGAACATGAGCCGGCAGTGTGCCCAGGTGGCCAAGAAAGCCAACAGCATCCTGGGTTGTATCAGGAATAGTGTGACCAGCAGGAGTAAGGAAGTGATCGTGCCCCTGTACTCGGCACTGGTGAGGCCGCACCTCGAGTACTGTGTTCAGTTTTGGGCCCCTCAGTACAAGAANTGTTGTTGTTACAACAGGCTTTTGAGATAAATGGGAATCTGGCACCAACAACTAACTGCGTAATTTCAGGAGGGTAACTGAAATGGCTGGAAAGCAGTTTTTGCTACTAATGAGCACAGTGAATAATTGCTGCCTTCGGTTCTTTTTCAAGGCAGTATTAGTTTGCTGGTTTTAACAAGATAGAGAACGCATGTGTCAGTGACTGATAAAGTACATTTTACTTTTGTATGAATTGATCCCAAAAAAGTATAGTTACAGAAAATTCAGTGCAACATCACAAGCAATGTGTTGCAGGTGATAGGTAGCAGAAGTGACCCATGTGCGAGTCTTGCGTGAGGGATGGAAAAAAACCGGAAAGTTTGGGGTATAAGAAGCCATCTTCGTGACTTTTATCCAAAACCACTGGTTTTCCTGGGAGTAATGTTAGAATCATGTGGCATAGCAGTATTAGATGATGACACAGCGATCCAGCCAGCCTGTATCACCCAGGCCATTCCAGCAAGTTTGCAGGACATGTCCCATGTTCTTAAAACAACCCTGAGCATCCCTGCATGTGATTCTCAGTCACCACCCCTGAAACACAGAGCTGAGTTCCCAAGCTGTAAGATGGCCTAGCCAGATGCCTGCCTTTTCCCCCATTCATTTGTGCCATTTCTGTTTGCAGGAAAATCTACAGTTGCCTGCCCTGCATGGAGGACGTAGCTTGTGTAGCTTTATCTACAGTGCACACCTAATGCTCTGTGACAGCGTGGTCTTTGCTGGAGAAAGAAATGTTATTTGTAGTTGGAAGTTGAGTTGGATCTGGTCCAGTTGTCTTTGTCTCTGCCTATGTTGTTTCTTTTGAAGTTCTTGTTTCTTTTTGGGGGTAGTCACCTAGATGGTAGCAGCAATTAGCTCAGGGAGGCAGGCCGCCTGGGGTGGGACTTTCAGGGCTTGAGATGAATTAGAAAGGACAGATGAAAACAGCTTTTCAGAATTTGAGTGCAATGCAGTGTGTTGGTGGATTGCCAAACAGGCAATTGGGACCCCAAAAGGGCCCTGGTTCCTGGGGCAGCAGTTCCTGGGCAGAGGCAGAAATGGTGTCAGCAAGCACCAGGCTCTCCCAGCCAGCTCAACCCCTTCCCTTTCCCCTGTGGCAGGAGCAGCCTGTCCCCATGCTTTCACCCTCTTAGCAGCAAAATCTGATGTTGCTTGCACAGTTTTCAAGCTAAGAGCCAGCAGTGTCTCCCAGCCGTGCAGAAGCCCTGGCTAGTGGTGGTGTCCTGGGGAGGTGGGTAAGCAGGATTCCCATGCAGGGCTCCCCTCTTGCCAGGATGACTTGCCCCAGCAAGCAACTTCTGCTTTGACCGTTGCCAGATATGCAGCCCATAAAGGCATGGGACTCATCAGCCATGCAACTGACCCTCTGCCCTCGCAGACCATATACATCTGAATTTTGTAATGTGAGTGGGAACCCGGAAGACCTGTGGGCCTGGGGACTAGTTCATGACACTTTTTATGATGGTTAATTTCTGGAAGTTTAGGCTATGGTTCATCTGCTCTGAAATACATATGTTGACGTCTGAGCTACTCATTCTGAATTTCTTTTATTGTTGATGGAGAGAACTCCATCCAACAACCAGGCAGTGCTGGTATGCTGCTTGACCGGCCTGTTTTAGATGTCTACATTCGCTTGAGAGGAAGGGCACTGCTTATGCCCGTGCCTTTTTTCTAGTTATAAAAGCAGTCTGGATTGTCAGCAGAGATGTAGACTTCTTCACACTGGCCATGCAAGATTAGTAAAAGGATTCACATCCCCAGAACTTAAATCGCCTGTTAACTCATGCACTGGGCAAAGACTCTGGATTCCCCAGACAGGCCAGATGAAAATCAGGCAGGTAGAGACTTGGACACAGATGGTCCCTGTTAGGTCCCAGCCATAGGGGCCCTCCCCACCTTGAGGGGATCCACTCTGGCTTGGTTGTCCGATGGATCTCGACTGGAGCTGTGACCACTAACCTGCTGAATGAAAAGCTGGTACAGGATCTTGTGGCTTCAAGTTCATTTGTTTGTACCGAGGAGGTAAGAAGAGGTCTCAGAAAATAAACTTGAACCCCTGGACAAGTTTGTTGTTGCTGAACTTGGCTCTCCTGCTCACTTTTGTCTAGCTGCTGAGATCTTGGGTCTACCCTTGCAGGAGTTATGAAGATCTAAGTGCAGTGTTTTCTATCATCCTTCAAATTCTGTGTGATTCCCCACCTCCCATAACCCCCTGGCACCTTTTCTGCTCCATATCCTTGTCCCTTGTTATCTGCATCACTGCCTTGCCTTTTCACAGCCTCTCCGTGCTCTTGTCTGGTTTGGTTTGCTCACCGCTGCGTGTGCTTTGTTTCGTTGACCACCAAGGCAGGCGACCTGCAAGGTCTCTTGATTGAGTCTGACTTTGCCTTTTAAAAAGAGGCCTCAGATCTCAGTAACCCACCCAAAGAACTAAAAAAACAAACCACCCCAAACAAGACAGACAGGAAAATATACAGTGGATCTTTCTGTGCTCTCATAAATAAAAGTCAGACAATCACATGGTTTTCTAAAAATAACACCCATAGTGAGTGTTTCAGTAGGAATAATACTGACCTAGTTTGCATGTTGCCCACATGCAAAAAATAAGTTGGTGAGGAAAACCCAGTTGCCTGATGCGGTATTTGCACTTGCTGAACCAGATCTGAATTGAGAGGTGGTTAATTAGATCTTATTTTCTCCTCTCAGTGGCCCCTCTGGAGGTTACAGGGAAGAGGGGAAGGGGGGATGCTCGCTGGCGGCATGGTCCACAGCAGTCGCTTGCCTTCTGTGTGGGCTGGATGTGTGGGTTGCACCTGTGTGGTGCAGTCAGCGAGGGTCTGCATGAGCAGAAGTCCTCTTCTGTAGACTCAGTCCAGGATGTTCATGTCTGGAGAAAGGGCAGAATATGTCTGTGATCAGAGGACCTGAATTTATGTATGTGAATTTTGCTTTCTGTCTCCGTCTGTGAGGCAGGTCAAAACATTTTGGTATTGAAGGAAACCTCCCTTGACTGCCCAGCTCCTGCCCACCCCAGGGACTCGGTCTGTGCTCCTGTCCTTGTCCCTGCGGCCAGCACTGCAGCATAGCCCTGGGGTGGAAGCTGTACCTTGGTGGGCTTGAGAGTGTCTTGCACTAGCCCCTGCCTGCCAGCTCCTTCTCATTCCACCTGGGGAGATGCTGCTCGGGTGCTGGCCTGGACCTGGACCTGCTCCCTGTGGGCAGCTCAGCATCAGTGACAGCAGTGACAGCAGCCATCAAGGGCTGGCATCAAGCTGGCATCCCTCACAGTGATGGACACCCTCAGGGTCCCCTGAACACCAGTCTGGTGAGTATCATTGGTTAATAGGAAACGTTAGTGGGCCTGGCTGATGGAGGATCCCGTTAGGATCTCGGGGAGATGAGGAATGTGATTGTAGACAAAATGGATCAGTAGCAGAGGCAGGAAGCAAAGGTCTCAGAGGTCCTTACTCCAGGGCTGACCAGCCTTTCTGTCCCTCGGAGCCACATACCACCATCATTACATTACTGAGTGCCACAGGATGCGCTTCCCATCTCTTGAAGAACTGGCAGATAGAGGAGTGTCTTGTGCGGTTCATCGGTAGGACATGGCATTGCCTTGTCAAGTACCCCTAACTTCCCAGGGGTGATGGATGTGCGCTGTGGCTGCAGCTGGATCCCATCGCGACCTGGCAGTGTAGGGCTCAGCAGACCTCACTGGCTTATTTCCTCTTGGCATTATGTGAACCAGCAGTCCTTGATCCAGCACAGCTTTGCTGCCGGCAGCCCAGGGGCAGGAGCTGCCTCTGAGCTGCCGGAAAGCCGCAGGTGGCTCCGGAGAGGCAAGCTGGCCACCCTGCCGTGCGGTTGTGTCCTCCACGGCTTTGGCACATCTCAGCCTCTCCATGGAGTCGTGGCTGCCCGGCCTGCTGCCTGTGCTGAAATGAGGGCTGCAGTCCTTTCCAGACTCTGAAATGAGAGCAGAAGCGTGTTGGGGAGTGCTTTGTGCGGATATGGATAAAGCTCTTTTATGACTAACGGATGCCATTGCTTTCCCTTAAGATTATATCCTCTTCCTTTTTTTCCCCCCTCTCTCATGATAAGCGATACATGAATTTCTGACTCTCTGAACAGCCTCGATGCTGGGAAATGCTCTCATTCAGGCAGAGAATCTAGGTCAGCTGTTTGTAAGAATAGATCAAGCTTTCATTGAACGCAGTGGATGGGCCTTCAGCAGGACAGGGTTTTTTCCTGGCTTGTTTTGTTCATAATGAGCTCTGAAAGTTGACAGGCATTTTGTGGATGGCAGCTATAGGTTCCTGCCAGCAGGCTAGATGCAGGCATTACTGATTCAGTGCATCACAGGGGAAAATCAATAATATGAAATATTAATTGTGATTTTTGAATCTTTTTTTTAACCTAAGATGGAGCACTTGGTAATGAAGATCTGTACCTATGTTCAAGAGGATCTGATTCATTATGAAGATGGGGCTTAAATTTTTTCGCTGATGCCGCACCTATAAATAACTACTCTTACATATGGCATCTAATTATTTAATTGTATATGCAGATTAGATAGTCATTTACATGCTGTCATCAATGACAGCAACTAATAGCACTGGCAGTTATTTCCAGGAGCATATGGTAATGCTGAAGGTTTTAAATATCAGTCAGTACCTGCCATACATATCAATGTCTCTCCCCATCTCTTCCCTTCAAAAAATGTTAGTGTAAATCAATATCGCAAGGTACATCTGCTTCTTCTTGGAACTAGTTGTACCACGGAGGATCTGTTGTGTTATATATTTTATGGAAGCCTACAGTCCAGCTTGGAGTTCCTGATTTGTCTGTGTGTGATGGCCCCCTGAGACTGGGAAGCAAGAGGAAAGAAAATGTTAATATGCTTTTTCTCAGTTGTATTTACACATGCAAAGGGTGGGGGAAGGCAACTGCAGACATGAAGGACTTGGGTCCCACCTGTACAAAGTGGGATCCATAGCCATTTTTATCCAGAAGATATTTTACAGTTTTTTGGCTTTCCCTTTGTGTAGACCTAAATGGTTACCCAGGGTAAGGTTAGTAGGAATCAGGGCTAGGGAGTGCCCAGTTCATCTTCTTATCCTCATCAACAAAATCAGTGCAGTCTTCTTTTTCCTGATGTAAAACAGGTTTTGAGCATGAAAGCTTTTATTTTGCTGCCATTTTACCCATTTTGCCAACCTAAGGTGTGTTTAACTGTGAAGACTGTGGTAACAGCCAAGGAGACCTCAGTGAACATGTAACCATTATTGGGCTTGGAAGCTCCCCGTTAAAACCTCGTGCAGAAAATACCATCAAAAATCCATTCATTCAAACAAACAAGCTCCAAGTCAGCTGCCTTAAAATCCAATGATTCTGTGCTGTCAAAATCAGTTATATTAAATTGGGTTGCAGTTTGTGTGATTTTCAGACGTTATTGCCTCCAAGGCATTTGTTGTCATGTAGCCATGGAGCATACAAACACCATTCCACACCGCTATTTCCTGCTCACTAAACAGATGTGTACAGCTAAGAGGCTGAATATTCTCTTTGAAACTAAAGGAAATAGTCACTTACTTAAATCCTTTGTTGGAATGTGGCCTTAATGCTCTTTTATTAATTGAGTTTCAAGAGTCTCAGCTCTTGACAGCCAGTAAATAACATGTGCTGGAGATCTAAGGTCATAACAGGACAGAAAACATGCTTGTTCTGGATGCAAAAAAAATAGTTGTTCCTTTTTTAATTTGCTTGATAATTTAGAAGCATCCTTACAAATCACCTAATTTTGGTTCCTCAAGGACCACATCTTTCTCCTTTGCAGCGTAAAACTTGCTGTGAGCAATTAACGCTGGCAGCATGGTTGCGATGAAGGCGGCAGAGGAACGCTGCCAATGTGCTGGCAGTCGGTGCTGTGCAGCTCTCGGGGGCTGGGTTAGTATCTCTGAATCTTTATATAGAGCTCCCTCCACTTTGCTGAGAAGTGGGAAGCAACGGAAAGATGAGATACATCCTGATACTGACAGCACATGAATGCATTACAAATACTCTTCCTTTTCCTTTACCTTGCCTGTATCTGATGCCACCCCTCCCTCCCCGCTGCCAAGTTTTGCCCACCTCTTGCTTTGTTGGTGTTTCTTTCATTCCTGGAAGAGAGGAAGGGGTCAGAAAATGTTGAAGACTCTCAGGGAGCTCCACATCATGTAGCAGTGCTGAATTTTCTAGTCTGACGTCTCCTCTAACTGCTTTTCTGGTTTTGGAAGAAAACACAGTGGTGCAGTGTAAATGTTTTATCACCATGTATTTGGGAGGCCTGCTTTATTCAGCCTGAACTCATGCTGGTAAAAATTTAATGTTTCTCTTTGTGCTCATGCAGAGTGCCTCCTCAGGGTATTTTTCTGAAACAGTTTCAGAGGATGATTAGGTCTCTCCTAGGACCCTTTTGGGTTCCTCTTGCTGTAGCAAACCCCTCACTGTAGCTAGCTAGTCCAGTGTTTAGAGATTGCAAAAATCTTTTAAAACTGACCTTTTTACAGTGTGACATGACATCTTCTTGGATATCCTGAGTTTTACCAGGGCTAGTGGCTAAACCAGCTCCCCGCTCGCTGTGGGGTGGGAATGGAGTTCTTACTCAGACAGTCCAGAAGCGACAATGGCAGATGCTAGGTGCTGAGTGTTTCTGAAAATGTGATTTATTTAGGTGTCTATATGAAAGCTGATCTCTTTTCCTCACCTCCTCTCCTAAATAACTTGTCTGCTGTGTCAAAGTGTTTAGCAATGAGGATAAGGGCCTTGAGTTGTGTTGTTAATATACCCCATTCCATATATAACAACTCCTTTGGCAGTGCAGGTGCATGGGGCGTTCCTGCCTTAGTTTGTAGCCAGAGGTACCTGCTGCTGGTTTGAGTTGAGTGGATATTGAGTGGAGAAATGGTTGAGTTTTGATCTTGCGTTAATATTTAAATGTGCTCAGCTCCTATCTGAGAGGTCTGGGAATGTCCTGGAAGCCAATCTGTAGTTATGATTTTTAGCCTCCAGATGGTGTCTGGCAGATGTGCCTGTGGAGCCATGTCAGTACAGTGGGGGTGAAACACGGGAGACTGGAAATTACACAGTCACTGGCCTCTTGTGGCAGCAGGAAAAACATGCAAATGATGTAATGTGGATTTTCAGTCCCAAATCCCCACCTGGAGTACTGCATCCAGCTCTGGAGTCCTCAGCACAGGGAAGACATGGACCTGTTGGAGCGGGCCCAGAGGAGGGCCACAAAAATGAGCAGAGGGATGGAACACCTCTCCTGTGAAGAAAGGCTGAGAGAGCTGGGGTTGTTTGGCCTGGAGAAGAGAGGGCTCCCGGGAGACCTTATTGCAGCCTTTCAGTATTTAAAGGGGGCTTCTGAGAAAGATGGGGACAAACTTTTTAGCAGGGCCTGTTGCAATAGGACAAGGGGTAGTGGTTTTAAACTAAAAGATGGCAGATTTAGACTAGGTATAAGGAAGAAATTTTTTACAATGAGGGTGGTGAAACACTGGAATGGATTGCCCAGAGAAGCTGTGGATGCCCTATCCCTGGAAACATGCAAGGTCAGGTTGGACAGGGCTCTGAGCAACCTGATCTAGCTGAAGATGTCCCTGCTCGTGGCAGGGGGTTTGGAGTAAATGACCTTTAAAGGTCCCTTCCAACCCAAACTATTCTATGATTCTATGATTCTATGATCTCTGCGTATGCTGCTCCGTGGAGGGCTGTGGGTACAGATGTGTGTAGGAAGTTTCCTGTGAAGTTGTACCTAAAGTTTTTTCCTGCTGGAAAGAATGTATGAAAAAATGCACAGAGGAATCCTGTCAATCTAAGCCAAATGAAAAGACTTGAATAAAATCATTTTAGGCTTGTCTGTCCAAATGGAGATGGAATATTCATAATACAAGCTTTCCCAAAAAAACCCCTCTGGATAAAATGATAGATCATCTTGAAAACAGACATGGTGGTGGTTGAGGGAATGCGTTCTTTACCACACTAGCAAACAATATCCATAATTTATTTTTTAAAAAAGTTCTTTCCATCCCAAGGATAGCAAGCAGCATTAAATTGTAGTTTTCCTCTGGCAGACCTTCCCCTGGAGCCTTCCTTCGATAACTCTTCAGATAGCTCTTAGGATTAGAAACCAAGCTGCTGGGTGGCTGCTCTTCTAGGGATGTGACCAGACTGAGAGCCCGTAGCACTGCTGTGGCTTCTGTGGCAGAAACCCTTCCCTCAGCTGCTGTTCAGGACTTAGGCTTTCCGAGTGCTGAAGTAACGAGGGTGGACCCTGAGTAATAGGAGATGAGGTGTGAAAAACTACTTCTGGGGTATTTTTTCTTCGTGTTTTCCTGATCCCTTTTGAGGCAGAGAGGCTACGTTGCCTGTCCTTCAAACCCCTCCTTTGCACAGTATACTTTGCTGTTGGCATGGGGTATATATTGTCTATATTGTTTATATGGAGGTATATGTGGTAAGAGAACATGGTCAGACAGTATCTCTTCTTCACCGGCTGCCCATGCGGGACTCCGGAGGCCCTGTGCAAACACAGATTTGGTCAGCCTGCCTCACTTTGCGGCCCTGATGTTTTCCATGCCGGCTGCTTTCCCTGATAACTTGTTGTCCATGGAGAAATTGGAAAATAGCCCTCAAACCTTTACAGAAACTTTACATCCTGCCCAGCCCACGCTGTAGCAAGCAGTGGGGGGCTTTTACCAAACCAGGGTACATGGGGCAAGGGGATGGAGCTGACAGGGCTCCATCCCCTCTCCAACCCAGGTCTGCAGGCCCCCTCCTCTCCCCATGTCCCCTGCAGGTGCCCATGCCACGCTGAGGGCTGCAGCCCCCGTCCCTCCACACCAGCAATGCCAAACCAGCCACTGGCCTCCTGATGGAGCGGGGGGGACACACAGAAATCACCTCCAGCTCCTCCCGCTGTCGGCTATTTCTGTGCCTCCCCACCGCTAAATATAACCTAGCTCCAAACAGGGCCTCAGGTCTATTAAATATGTGAAAATTAATGAGTTTTCTTTGAAATATTTTATTATCCCAGTGTTTGGTTGAACTTAACCGCCTATTTTTGTGGTCTTTTTTTTAACCAGTCTGTATTGTGTGCTGTGTACTCTGGTGGATAATTTTTTCTCCCTCCTCCACTGATACTGGAAGAAAACAGAAGGAAGTTGCAATTACTACAGTATCCTCAGTCCTTGCTGGAGGCCTGCGGGGCAAAATCAAGGAGTGGGAATTCCCAGCTTGGTCCCAGTTTCTTTACTGAAGACTAAGCTGCTACTTCAGGAATTATTGCTTTATTCTTCCCTTACTACATGGATAGGATATTCTTAATGCAGGGATTTTTAGGGTCACTTCAAACATCCCTATTGCTTGGCTTTCTAAAGTTCATCTTTAAAATTTTGGGGGTTGTGCGAGTTATTTATTTATTACTACTGTTGTTGTTGTCAAAAGGGGAAACATCTTCCTTAGAGCAATGCTTGTTTCAATCTGAAAAAAATCCAGAATTAGGCAAAATCCCCAGAAATTAGCTAAAAATGTTCCAAAGGAATGGCAAAGTAGGTTACTAATTAAGTGAAAATTGAGGTCAGTTTGGAATGGGGTCCTCACAATCGGGAGGAAAGCAGAGGCAGCACAAATTATACATCAAGTCCAAATGTGTTTTGCTTCTTTATTCAGGCCAAGGGAAGTGGCAGCATTCAGTTCTTTGGGGAACTTATTCTTAGGATTTTAGTGTGGCTTCTGAAACTGCTGGGGCCCTGCAGCCTGTCTTTCTGTCAATCCATCTGTCTGTCCCCTCCTCATAAACTGAATTCCTCCAGTTTCAGACAAATCCAGAGCAGGATGGAAGTCTCAGATTAACTTCTGCAAAACAGAATGAAAATCAGTGGCTGAGTGGAGAAGAGCTACTCAAGTGAACACGCTCAGTAAGAGAAAGGAAGAAACTTCCTTCTTTCCCTTTTGCTCCAACCGTGGCCGTCAGGCAGCAGCGGCAGCTCCAAATCAGCTCCAAACTCACAGCTCTTTGGCCTGTTTGGGGTAACACAGATCTTGGGCAGGCAAGGGAGTGCAGCCTGGGATGAGGAGGCTTCGTAGGGAAGCAGCTTCGTTTCAGCTGTTGCTATGGGAAAGGTTGCTTGTATTAAATATTTGTGCTGCTTTATTTACTCTTGCACACACGTGGGTTAGCTGGAGAGTAAACAGGGAATTTGGTGAGCAACAGAGGCAAGGAAACCATGTCTGTGTACCTTCAGATTGAGCTGCCAGATAGAGTCTCTGATGGCTAATAAAGGCTGAGTTCATGCCGTGTTTTGTTCCTCAGCAGGAGCACTGAAGGTCTATCCTCTGTCCTCAGCCATGTACTTTCTTGAAGTGTGTAAGGATGTACTATTTTGTGCCAGCTGCCCTCTGTCAGTTTGGTTAAAACTAGCTTTAAAATTGGTTAAAACTGACTTAAAACCCACTCAAGTGGATTAGGGCAGGGGATCAGATGAACACAGAGATGTATGCAATCTGTGGCTGCATTGTCTCATTTCTTTAGGAAATGGGGTTATCCTTAGGAAATAAGAATAAATATATGCTTTCCACAGAATGATAAACAGCTAATGTTGCACAATTAACAAAGTCATCTCTTACATATGACCATTAGAAGTCCAAAAGCAATCAAAAGGGACTTCAGGGT
>WAAD01006599.1:1215-82322 GCA_013389945.1 Fregata magnificens
GGTGGCGGCTCGCTTCCCCTCCGCGCCCGCCCTCCCCGCCGCCCCGGGGAGAAAATGCCCCCTTTTCCCCGGCGCAGATTGGCACAAGGTGCCTTGCTGCACCCTGACATCTCCCTGAACTCATTGTGATTTAAATAACGGCCCTTTCTCATCTAGACAAAGCATCTTAATAGCAGATGCAAAGAATTCAGCTCATCTGAAAATCCAATAGCATTTAAGTGGATTAACTGCAATAACACAACTGAGGAGTGATACTATCCTTCATGGAAGACAATAGACTGTAAATGCACAGCCAGGGAGACTTATCCTTTCATCTCTGAATTTCCTTCAGCATTTCAAAAGCGAATGCTTTCTAGAAGCCCTGAAGGGGTTTGCACGCTACTGGCTTGGACATGCTTCTAGGAAACAACCTGTGCTTTAATGGGCACTTTGCAATTGCATAGAAGTTCCCACCAAAACAGAAGTGGCCTTTCAAGTACGTTTAATTCTCTCTCATGATGTCATGTAGACTTACAGGGTGGTCTCCAGGACCACAAGAGGGAAAAAAAAAAAAGGTGGGGGTTGAAAAGAGAGAAAAGGAAAAGAGATGTAAAAGATTTGGAAGCACTTTAAAAAGGAGAATGCCTTTTTTTTTTTTAAAGACAGAAAATGCTGAGCCAGTGTGGAGCCATTCTCAAATGCCTCCTGATACTAAAAAAAATGATCCGAGTGCCACACTGCAGCAGACCCATCCACGCAGGCTGTGCTGGCAAGCCGCAGGGCAAGCGGGAGGCAGACCAGGGCAGGTCATTCTGGTAGTTGCCATCACTTTCTTACACGGGGGTTGACATCACAGAAGTAAAAAGTGATGACTTTAGTTAAAAATATAAGTCTCATCTGCACTTATCGTTTGCGGGGGTTAAAGAAACAATTCTTATGGTCTGTGTTGTCATAGTAATAAAAAAAAACAATAACCAAACAGTGAAATGGATTCTGACAGTACCGGCTCGCCGAGCGTTCGCTCCTCTCCTTCCTTCCTTCATTGGCCAACATGTCTGGGATCAGAAGTGCTGGGTATTTCAGGTGGTGGTCCGCTGCGAAAGCCAACATAGAGGTAACTCCTACTTTGTCTATCGGTAAAAAAAGATCTGCACAGTTCTGATTTTTCTTACATTTCCCTCATTTTATAAGAAACGTACTGCATGAGCATCTTTTTAAAATCTGTCATTGTGGAGCCCAGATAAGCATCTTTCCCCTGGGTCGAGTTACACTTGGAGTAGCTTTTAACATTAGACTGTTTATATGGATCATTGCAAATATTTGATAATAATGCAAAATATGTAAGATCCCAGAAGAGACCAAAGACCAGGGAACGTAAATAAAATTCACACGGATTCTGCAAACAACTTTATATTGGGTTGTCTGGCTGCTTACAAAACGCATTTTCTCATGTATTGTTTAATCTAAAAATGCATTTGTGCTGTGTAAGTCCTTACAAGCATGCAAAGATACCTCTGTGTCAAAAACATCACGCAAGTGCATCTTTAGCTCAGCGTGGCACCTTCCTCCAGTCTACAAGTCTATTAAACATGTGTGCACCAAACACGAAAATAATCACCTTTTATGTAATACCTACAAACCACACATGTAAAAAGAGTGACAGGATGGTATTTATAGGTTTAAAAGAAAACCAGTACAAAGAACAGAGCACCAGAAAATTAGGGTTTGCACTTTTTTATTTATCTGAGAGCCGCGAGCAAGATACTGCTTGTCTAATTTAAAGCACGTACTGTTAGAAGTCCCTCAAATGTCAGGAATTATGACAGAATTGTACTATGACAGTGTTGAGAGGGAGGATTTCCAGGGTTTGCACAGCACTTGGCATGGGGGAAGGGATGCAGAAGCTCCTTGACACAAAATGAAACTACTTCAGTGGCACCAGTGCTTTCTGCAGGCGGTGACGCATGAAGCCAGCATGCCCCAAATCAGGCTTCCAGCACCGGCTACAAAGCTCATTTAAATCTCTGCTGGCTCAGTTATAAACACAGGTCAAGCCATGTAGCGGGACCAACTCATGTTTCAGAGAAGCGTGCTGGGGCTGCGATGCGTGAGAGCCGGAGGAAGGTCACCGGGAGAAGCGTGGTCCGGGGGCGGGCGGCAAGGCAGGCGCTGCGGTGCTCGGGAGGGGGCTGAAGCCCTGGAGGGCACTGCGCTGGCTTCAAAATGGTACCTGCAACCCGTGGCAACGATTTCAGAGGTTGGGCTGAAATCTCGACGCTTGCTTGGCCCTCCTGACAAGCCTTAAAGTTGCAAGAGGAATGGTTTCATTGCAATCGCATTCCTGCTGAAGGAGTCTTGGGAAACCTGTCTGAGTCTTTTTCAGGCTTGATTTTAGTGGGGAATTTGCTTCATTGATAATCACGTTAAAATTAACAAAACAGAATGAGTTTGGGTAAGGGTTTTTTTTTGGAAGGATGGCCTGCTTTTATTGGTAGTGGCTGTTTGAGGCTGGCCAAAGTGGTTCGGTACGCTCTGCGGGATACATCCTGCCACTGCAGCTGAAAATGGACCAAGAGCCGAGAGTCCTGGCTCCAGAAAGGGACCGTAAGAAATACTTTCAGCGATTTGGACCTGCACCATTCAGTGCCAGTGCCGCACAGAATAATAGGAAGGATAAAAGCTCAGAACATAAAATCCAGAAAGCTGGACAGGAAGCTCACCCTCACCACCTTGGGTGGTTTCTCTCTGGTTTTGAACATTTCTTTGGCCTGTAGTTTCAGAGGGGCAGGTGCCTACGGTGGGGGAAGGTCATCTTCCCCCTCTGCTGCTCGATTGCTGCCTGCCTACAGAAACAGGCATGAAGCTGGTGCAGGTGAAGTACAAGCAACGGATTACAAATGCAGAAAGCGCTGATGGCAGGCGAACCATTCCCTTTCCTGAAACTTGGCCCATAAAGAGCAACAAGGAAAGCTGCAAGGAGGACAAGCAAGGCAGTTATTATTCCAGCTGGTACACCTACAAACATTATTTCCTCCTTTTCCAGCTCTTCCTTTTGGATTCTTGCACTGGCTCCATCCTTCTGGCCAAGCTTTGTTTTCTTTGAAACTTTTGTTGGTGCAGCTTTCCAGATGCTTTCACGGTTGATAATTTTCTTGAATAGTCATAAGATGCAAATCTGCTGCAAGGTTTCAGCTAAGTGGAATGATCAGAAGGGGTTCGGAAAAGTTTGGAGATGTCCCTGCCCCTGAATACAGAGGGTGGCCATGGCCCGCACCACCTCCGCGGCTTGCCGCTTAAAGCCACAATATTTCTGGAGATGCTTTGCCCTCCTGCGAATGGGGCAGGGTCCTACTAGAGCTGATCCTCCACCCAAAACTGCCCTTTTGACTTCAGTGGGGGTTAGACCCAACTCTCCCTGGAGAAATGGTTTGGTTTAATAGCAAAGACAGTCAGTTAGTAACGCCCTTGTTAACGTGCTCTTCTCCCCCCCCTGCCCAGCTGCTTCTTACCCAGGAGGTTCAGCAGCACAACCGAAAGCAAGGGGCTGTTTGACCTTCCCTGCTGCAGGAGCCACTGCTGAGTGACACACAGTTCACCTTCAGGGCTGGAGTACGAACTGGCAGCCCTGCCAGCCTGGGTAGCAAGATACCATGTTTAGGCATTAAACTAGGCCACTTGCATACCAGCACAGGCCGCTATTTTAGTGGGTATATGAAGTTGCTCCCTGCTCTCCACTCCTATGGGACAACGGAGCTGCTGTGAGCACGGAATATCCTCTGCCTGGTGGATAAAGCTATTAAAAATGGGCTGTGTTTTGTCAGTAATACTTAGTTCATCCAGCTGAATAACTGTAAAAGTACCAGCCTAGCTTAAGGTATACCAATATACGTCGTAAATGAAAGCGATACGCTCAGGGCTCAGCCGCCGGGGTCCTGTGCGTGGTGTGCTCGTGTCTCCTCAGCAATGTGGGCGTAAAGCTCTTCTCCTCTGACTCAAATCAAAGCCAGTCGCAGTGATTCTGTGGAGACCATCCAGGATGTAACTCAGCCATGCTAAGTACCATAAAATTGTGATATTATTCCTCATTGTTTGTAGCTTGGAAGCCTGTAGAGGCCTAGCTTGGAGCAGTCCATTTTATTAAGCTCCATCCAAACACAGTGAGATAGTTGTTCTTCCGAAGAACTCGTATTCTCAAAGTGCAAGCCGCCCCGTTTGTGTTCTTGTATCCATGCAACCTTGTTGCTCCTACAACATTACACATTTGTCCTGTGAGATTCCCTCCCTTACAATAAAAACTCATGAGAATGATACGCACATTTTCAGCTCTGCACACACCAGAGCCTGCAGGATCCAGCAGTACCTGAAGGACAAAGGAGATACGAAGGCTGCTGTAGTGGAATTGCTAATTTATTTCGAACTGCAGATGTTTGTAATGGCTGTGAAGTTTCCTAATTGAATTTCTGACCCTTTTTGTCACAGAAACCCAGTTAATATAGGGGAAGGAGAAGAACAAATAGAATTGGTTTGCCTTTTTTTTTTTCTCCTTTGTTTTTTTAACAGAAAGTCGAGTGTAGAGTTCTGTACATTTTTCTCTTCATTATCTTACATCTAGGAATAGAGAAGCCTGGTCCTCACATGGTCTCAGTGGTTGCACATATTGAAAGGACCATGCGTGAAGTCCCCAGTGCAGTGCAGTATCTCTCCGGAGGGCTTCATGGAGCCCACGCTAACAAAGTCACCCAAAGCTAATCCCCTCTGAGCGCTTCCATCCTTTTGAGGCACGCTGTTATGCACAGACCCAGTAACAGTGGTGGCCAGACCAGAGCAAGCAACCCACATTGTGTCTTCTGTAACTCAGCAGAAATTCCCAGGGAATTCAGTGCTTTCTGGCTGCTTATTCTCAATACCTTGTACTTGTGCAATTTCTTACTAAAAGCTGATAAAGATCCCCTATAACCACAAGGCACATCAGTAATCAGAAATGCAGAGAGGACATAGTGAAGCTACGTAGTAAACCTGCCATGTGACTGCGGCCACGTTGCAGATGAGAATCTGGGAGCAACCATTTCCAAAGCTCTTTTTTCTCAGCCACCCACTGCCTCAGGACAAGTTTTAGCATTGTCCTGCTATGTTCCAGGTCCAACAGACCTCCTAGAAGCACACAGCGGTCACCTCATTTGGCCGTGTCACATGTAGACGTCTTAGCTCGGTCTGTCACCTGCTAGCCACCATCGCGTGTTCAGTAGGAGCATGTTCTTGCCCATGATATGCTGCTGGGCTACAAAGGGGACACGTACCTGCATTTACACCAAAAGTGAATTTCTTGGTTCTTGCAAAAAGTGAAGTACAGAACCATCTTCTCCATCCTATTGAATGTAGCATTTGTTTACCTTTCAGCAGTGATTTGTGATGCTGTACCCATCAATCTGGATACAGAACTCCTTCTTTCTTGGAAATCAGTGAGAAATACAGTGTTAAACCAGAGCACAGGCAATGGCCCTTTAAGCATTGTCTGTTTAACTGTAGCACGATCTCTCCTGCACTCAAATGCTTTCCATAAACAGCAAGTCATCCTGGAAGGGGAGGGAGAGGATGATAAATAATCCTGTTATTCATGCGACTGCGTTCTTTCATGAAACTGGGAAAAGGCAAAATAAAGTGGCGACTGCGAGACTGAGAACAAAATGCAAGGCAGTGGTTTGTGTTGCTGCAGTTATTTTGGGCTAGAAGAAAATCTGAAAAGAGAAAGGTGAGCAGAAGAGGTTTAAAAATGCCAAGAAGAAAGCCAAGAGACGGGACATAAAAGAAAAGCTTTCTCTGCATCCCTGCTTTGTGTCTCGGCTAACTGCTAGGGCTGGCTGTAGCTCTGGCTGCTCACTGGCTGCTCACTGCCTGCTCCCGTGGCGTAGCTACCTGTGCTGGAGGCTTTCTCCTGTGCACGCACCCTGCAGAGAGGTGGGAAGTGGGAGATGCCGGAGCTCCAGTAAGGACAGCTGGTCAAGGAGAGAGGCAAAAGCGGGCAAAACCTGGGAAAGAAATCCCGTGGAGCAATGGGGAAGCACAGAAGAAACCTGTTTGCTGAGGGTCCTAGCAAATGAGCTCTAATTAGTTTTGCTGGGACAGTCCATGGTGCTCCCTCCATCATGCTTTGCCCCTGTGCCAGAGGTGCTTCCCCGGTTCATGGCAGAGGCGTCAGTGCCCATGCTGCAGCCGCTCCAGTTCTCCATCTGCCCTCTCCGTGCATCCCCCTGGGCCCTGAACTGGGACAGCTGAGGCCCAGGCATCTGTCCCATTCCGTCGCATCTGCTCACAGGCAGCCTCCTGCAGAGAGCCTGGACAGACAGCTGTGGGGTAACATCTTAAACCACTGCAGCTGTTGGCTCTCCGCATGTGAGTCAGAGCCTTCCATCCCTGAGATGCTCCTGGAAGCAGCCTGGCCCCATACTGCAGCCAAATTGCCTGGTACCAGCCCAGTCTTTGGTTTGTAAGAGCATCTTATACCAGGAGAGCGTGTCAGCCCCTCTTAAGACTTCAGTAATGACACACATCTGTTTCAGTGGTGTGGCACTGGGGATTAGGACAAGGCGGGCCACGTCGTTACAGTCTCCCAAAAGTGTCTCTTCCCTGTGTAACTTCACGGCATCAGTGCAATTCCTTCAGGCTTATAAAAGCTTAAGCCATTGTAAACAAGGCAGCCTTGGACCCTAGGTATTGTAGAGAGAGAATTCCTCTCCATGTCCTAGATATTTCAGATGGGGAAAAAAAAAAAAAAGAACATTTAAGACGTCAGCTTCTCTGCTAGTGTAAATGGGACCAGCTCCATTTGACTTCAGTCCGGCGGCTCTGTTATACTGTCAGTGTGTGAAGCTCCCGTTAAGGCAAATGGGAATTACACATGGTGTGATGAGAAAGCAACAGATACCTTTGTAAATACTGCACAATCACATGAGCCACATGTATCTTTCCTGAGACACCCTGCCAAACTAGCAGGTGTTTTTTACATCAGGCCTTATATTAACACACTCCTACGTATGTCTGGCTGCATCTGCTGCATTAACGATCGTTCGGTGCATAATGGCTGGGTTAGTTTGTGAAGTTAAATACCACGGGCAACAGCCCAGCCACAACGCGTACAAACGTTAAACTGCTTCTGTTTGTATCACAGGGTTTATTACTCCCGTTCCTTCGCTATGACTTTTTCTCGCTTTCCCCTTCTCGCTGCATTTTTTCCTTGTTTCTGCCCATCCTTTCCCCAGTTTGTGGTTTCCAGATCATCTCCATCTCTTTGTTTTCTCCATCTTTTGCCATAGCTTTCCTGTCTCATCTCAGTTTCTGTGGATGCCAGAGAAGATGAAACTTGCAGCCAGCCAGCCCCAGCTGCTCCAACACACCCCGACAGCCCCGGAGCGATGGGATGCTCCTCCAGCCGGTGTATGTCTGGAGTCCAGGGGTAGTGCTATGAGGGCTGCTGGTTGGAGACGCCACCATTTCAACTCTGGATGCTGTTAGTGGCTGCTATGGAAGTGAAAAAGGCCAGATCAGGGACCGATGCTGTTTGAGTGCCTGGTCCACTTCTACTCTGAATGTAGACAGCAAGCATAACTGGTGGATCTGTATCCAAGTCCAAAGCCTCTGGGGAAAATATGTGCGCTTAGCAACACCCAGTGTAAAATCCTGCTTGTACAGAAGTCAGTGGTAGAAGCCTTTGGGGATTAGTCTGCTATTGTAATTATCAATGACTTTAAAAATATTCGGTGGCCAGGCATGAAAATAATTCAGAAACAAGGAAGGGCCAAATCTGAAGCCAGCTATCATAGACTTCTACCAAAAAACCCCACGTGTCTTTGCAGGGCTGATACTGAAGTTAGGTAGAAATTCCCAAGGGCATCAAAGAGGTCTGCATGTTCAGCTCCCACTGAAATGGGAGTTGGGCGCATTACTTAATGAGAAGGATTTGAAAAATACTCTTCTATCCTCCTTTGTTTAAAATTAAGGTGCCAAATTCAAACATCCACGCTAGCATGGTGTCCGTTTCCATTGCTCGTGCTTTTAGTCTTGTAGTTGTTGTCATGGTCCTTCATGGAGGTCTCACCTTTGGTCCCAGGCTCTCTTGGCCTAAGGTTTAGTTTTTTGCAGTACTTCCACGGCATATGCACATACACAAAGCACAACAGCTGGTGGATCTCTTATTCATGGCTTAATCACTTCCCTCCGGAGGTGTGCAGTGTGATGTGTGGTCTTACTCAACCCTGGCTTTCTGAGGGATGGAGAGGCAGGGTCAAGCACAGCCCAGATTCAGCCCAGCACTTGAGAGCATGACTAACCCAGAGCGTGGAGTGTTCGCTTGACGTCATTAGGATGGACCTGCTTCTTTTCCTGGCATTAAGCAAGCATTTAGTCTTTTGGAGTTTGCCTTACCACGCCCTTCCCATCTCATGCTCATCTCAGCATCACGTTGCTAGCTGCCCACTGGGTTTCCACACATCTCTGCTGACTTTCCCCAGGCCGTCCGTCTGATCTCATAACCACATCTTCTCGGGTGGTTCGCCATGTGCCCCTGGTCCCACCCTCCATAGGGTTTTGCTGCATCACTGCTACTTTCCCATCCATCTGGAATTTCCCCTGAAGCCCCTGAGCCACCTACTCCCGTAAATGTCATCAGAAACCTTTTGCTGGGAGGGACCTTCTGCGTCGCGTCTTGTGTTTCTTTGCTTCATGGTTGCATAATCCAAATTGGCTGTCGATTTAATTTGAAATGCCATTACACCAGAACAGGGCCCCAGCATTCGCAGCACTTGAGAAAGATAAAATAGTGATAGGGAGCCAGATGGCCCAAGAGACTGGGAATCAGCAATGGAGTCTTTAACTTCTACATCACTGCTTCAAAATGCAGCTCTGCTCCACAGTGAACTTTGTAGTCTCAGTCCAATATCTAGTGTACGTATGGTCATGCCAGAAAAACTTCCCCCATAAAACACCACCTGCTTTGGCTGGGAGGCCTGAAGAGGTGTGTGGTGGTCACCTCAAACCGGAGTGAAATGTCACCTGCTGCACAAGGGGGACATGGTCACAGTGGCACTAGCAGTACTCGTGCATGGTCTGTGGCAAGGGAAATTCCAATTGCAGCGCTGCCCATGGGGCCAGCTTCCTTCTCCCCCAAATTACATTTCTTTCTCTCCCAAATCACCTTTCAAGCCATTTTTAAAATAGTCTTGTTGGCTAAGTCTCATGAAGACCGTAACTCTGCAGTCCCAGAGGTCTGACTTTGACCCCACGTGTACCTAACGAAAGACTCCTCAGAGGTGAGGGACGCTTTGCCAAAGTATCACTAGGAAGAGTAAGAGGCAAGTAAGAAATTGTGTCTGGAGTGTCCCTAGGGTAAAAACAGTGCGAGAACAAAACCTGGCCATGCACACAGGAGCCAAAAGCCATACGAAACTAAGCTACAATTTCTTGTGGCATAGTCTTCCTTCCTGATGATGGTTATTTTCTAACTTAGCCGTGCATGCATTAGAAAGAAGCAGGTGCCAGAGAAGAGGTGACTATGAAATGGCAGTAAGGTTATTACACATGGAGCAGGGGAAAAGCAATCCAGCCTTCCAGGTTTCATTTACTAAAGCCATAATAGTCTGATAGGGCATCAGACCCCTTACTGGCAAAGTCTTCACTGTATGTGAAGGCAACAGAGCAAATCACTGTTTTTCCTTGCAAGGCTTCTTGGCTTGAATGTTCTGCCTCCTCAGCCCATGTTCACTCAGCTGCTGTCTCCCGGGTTCCCCTTGCCCCTGCTGGAAAGCTGCGCAGAAACTCCCTCCCCAGCTTAAGGGCCAAGACCAAAACAGCCGAGTCAGGCTTGTTATTTGGGTCTCTGCCCTGCCTCGCCTCCCTGTGCAGGTCCATCTTGTGCCTTCATCCTTGTTTTGGCTGCATATGCTCCCTACGTCCCTCTGTGCTCCTGGCTGTTAGGTGCACATAGCCAGCCAGTGCACTGCTGCTCCCGTGTGCCCCCTCGTAGCCAGTCCCACGCCGCACGTCTGCGGCCCCGCGTCCTCTCTGGGGATCTGCTTCTTACCATCAGCAATTGTTTGGTTTATATTCGCATATCGGGCTATGACCCTGAACTGGCTTCTCCCTTTAAATTCCTTCCACTTGGCTCTGCCCACACTGTCCACAAAGCCTCTCAAAGAAATGCGGCTTGAAAAACAAAAATATCTAAGAAGAAAAACCCCTTCACAACAAAATGTCCTTCTCTCTCCCGGCAGCTCTGCTTGGGTGCGGTTTTCCCAACACTCCCCCGCAACTGAGATGCAGAGTCTGTTTGGCACTGCTCGCTCCGGCACTGCAGGCGACAGGGTCACCCCACTGCCGGGCACAAAGCACTCGCAACATGTCCCCATCTGCAGGGCTCGTCCCGGCTCACGAGGGGCTGGGTGCCTGCCCGGGGTCATCACACTGATGCAAAAATGTGCTTTTATCCAGCTTTCATCCCAAGACCCATATCGCCCTTTCAGCATCTGCCATTACGCAGTGCTGCATCTTGTGCTGAGCTCACGAGCGGGGGAGCGTGGCCCACAAGTCTTCTCCTCCACAGTGAAGAGCCCGTGAAAGCCTCTTGCAGGCACATTCACTCCCTTATATATATATAGGATCGTCCCCATAGAGTGGCAGCTCCACGCGTGTGCCGGTGGGCAGATATCTTTGCATTTGCCCTCATGATTTCATGCCAAAAACATTTGCAAGTTCAGCTCATTGCTTGATTTCCCTCTCTCTCGTTCTCCCTTTCGCAGTTACTCACCACGTCTAATGAAGGTGTCCCGCATTCTTCCCCCCCAGCAGATCATAAGCTCTCATGCTTGGATTTCTTCTTGCATCCCTACAGCTTTATCATTCCCTTGTCCTGCCCCAAGTTCTTAAAGATTTTCTTAAAGACTTCCAGTAAGATCAAAATAAATTATGTCATACGCATTGCCGTTATCAAGCCTCCCCTTTCGCCTCTATTTTCAGCAGCTCTTTTGGGATGATTAATAATTTACAGCAAGGCTTGGCATAGCAATGGTTAAAGGCACAAAGCTGATCTGACGCAGGAGCCTTCTGGACAGAAGCAGTTTTATAAAGTCTTATAAGTGCTATTTTTTTCTTTAGGAAAGGAGTGGATTTTTTTTTTTTTAAATGTTGTGAGAACAGGAATGTTTCTTTTTTAGCCAATTCCACATACTTTTTGTTATAGGAGAAGATGTGGTCTGAGGGTTTTAGCAGAGGCTAAAACAGGGGAGAACTGGATCTATTTTGGTGGTGTATCAAGTGAATAGGAAATAATCGAAAATGCTGCATTAAAAGAATGAGTTTAGCAGCAGCTCCAGGCAAACCCTGTTCCGCAGACAGCCCTCCCCTTACCTGTGCGGCACCCAGCAGGCCGCACCGCTGGGTGCAAACGTGCAGACTTGGTCCATTTCCGCCCTTTGGCCAAAATACATTCCTTTAATCATGCACTCCTGGGAGCTGAGGTTGGGCATGTAATTGTTTTTCTGTTGGTAAAATGAAGCATTTTGGCTCCCAGAGGTTGTTGCAAGGCTGTTTTCAGGAGCATACGTTGGATGGTGGACAGATGGGTCTTGCCTGGGGCTCCGCCGAGATGCTCTCACACATATTGGTTAGTGGGCAGCGTGTGGCTTTGCTCGGTCTGAAGAACATGGAATAACCCTTGGTCCCCGGGGCACCGGTGACGGTGGCGCAGCAGCAGCCTTCTGCCTTGTGCGGACTATTTGTCTTTCCCCACCTGCTCCTTGGGCTGAAATCAGAGCTCAGATTCATCCATTCCCATTCCAGCGCCCTGTCTCCATCACACCCTGCTCGGTGGAAAGGTGATGGTGGTTTTTTGGGACCCTACGTGACAGACACATCCCCTGCTGAGGACACACACCAGCCCTATCGTGTCAGGTACACGTCCAGGTCTGCCGACAGCCTCGCCTGTAATGATGGGTGGAACGTGAAACGGATTAAAAACCAGAGGCCAGAATTTTTTTTTAGGTTAATCTGCTAATGCCAAAGGATTGTATTTGGCAGCAACATAAGGAGAGTTCTCATTGGTTTATATTTCTGCTTTTCTTCCCTTTAACAATCTAATTTTGTGCGTCGCTGTGTGGAATACAGATACGGATAATCCTCCCCTAGTTAACACCACCCTAGTCGTGCCCTGTGGAAATCTGTGTGCTGCCCGTGGGAGCTGGAGAGCTGTGGGTGCCGTGCTGGTCTGGAGACTATCTGGAGGGGCTTCAGAGGGCGACAGATAGCTTAGGGTCACAAGAAGGGCTGCTGGAGACACGTGCAGAGCTTTTCATGAGCACTTTCGAAGAAAATGACCTTTCATGTTTGCTTTGCACTTTGGTGCAGGGGATAGTTGGTAGCTATTGGAAAATGAAATATTTTGATTGTCGCAGAGGAGAAACTCATCATTTTCTCTGAAAACTTTCGCACCAAATAGAAATCTTCTGATAAACTATTCAGCCAGAACGACCTTTTGTACTGCAGAACAAACTGTGATGAACATTTTTTCTGCCAGGTTTTTGTTCTGACATTATGAATCCTGATGGGAGATTAGCTAACATGGCTCATTCTCAGTGTATGTAGCATCACAGAGGAAGACTTGAAGCTATGTGAGATCTTGAAAACAATCACCTGATGCCAATAAGCAATTTGAGATACTGCTAGAGCCAACAAGCAGGAACCGTGGGCTAAAGTCAGCACTGATGTTACTCCTAGCTGTGGGTGAAGTTGCCCCAAGGCTGAATTTGCCTCAAGGGAATCAAGCTGGGGAGCGGATTAACTTCTAAGAAACTCAGAGTGAATGAATTACGGGAATTAATTGGTGAGGTCAGCAATGAAATCATGAGTTCATTGCAGAGGAAACAGGAGTCATTTCTAAAGGGCTAAGAATGGCCCCTTTGCTAGATTTATGGGGCTAAGGTGATGAGAGAGAGGTCAGATAATAACCTTTCAAATCACCAAGGCAGACCAAATATGCTTTGCCATCGTCCGCTTGCTTTTCAATGTATGTGTGTCATGTTTGGAAAACAAGGCCCCGTCTGTCCCTGCTGAAACAGAAGCAACAAAATAACACTGCTTGTTAGGGAAATGCCAAAACAGAAAAAAGATAATTGAAACATTCAGACTGGCAGTAAATGGGGAATAAAGGCAATAAATCTTGAAAGCATGCTGCGTTATCTCAGGCAGGAGCTGCTGGCTCTACTCTTTGGCCAGCGTTTCGCCAGCCTGGGGAGGCTCCCTTTGGAGCCCGATTATCTAGAGTGCCGGGCTTCAGCCAAGGCCACCAGCTTGTGATAGAAAAGGGATGTTGAATCAGCAAAGACACGTGTCCCTCCTGCTGCAGCTGTTTTCTCTCCTAATCAGAGATGCTCTGTGTGGGGAAACGGCTGCAGGTGAAATGGGGTTTATGAACTAACCCCGCAGGCACACGGCCGGCAAAACACTGCAAAACTTGCAGGTGGGAGGGATGGCTTCACTGGGGAAGGACACACGGACCGTGACGGAGCTGCTCCAAGGCTGCCTAGCATGGTCCTGGTGCTCCCACATCACCCAAAGGGCTCGGTGGGCTGGAGGCTGCTGCTCCGGTGCTAGCGGCCTCCTACAGCGTTTCGAGGGCTTTCTTGATGCCTGCACAAGCCAGTGATCCCTAGTGACTCTGAATTTATTTAACATGAATAAACTCAGAGTAAGTGGTCAAGGAACCCCCATAATTCAGCTACAAATTTGATATAAAAGAAGACACAAACTTTCCTTCTGGATTTATGTATAGTTGAAACACGAGCAATAGAGGGGGGAAAAAACCTGCAAAAAACATACTATCCTTGAGTCTTCTGCTTATTACATGGCAACAAAGGTATGTGATGCTGCAAAGCTCTTGGGTCCTGGCCTCACCCTGCTCTCACACAAGTCTTGGAGATGTTATGAAAGTCCAAAGGGAATCTGTGAGTTTTGATGAGGACTCCCCTGCCCTCGTGACAGGAGTCAGCAGAGATGCGCTGCAAGGCAACTGGATGATGGCGACCACTTCATTGCTGCCCAGAATTGCACCCCGCGGCTTTGTTCACCCAATTGTGCATGCTCAGTGTCTGCTCTCCTGTTGTGATGCTAAGGTTCATCTCTCAGTGATTTTTCAGCCGGCAGCCTGTTTAGCAGTGAGGTCCGGCTTCAGCCAGCCAAAAAGGGTCACCTGGTGGGCCATGGGCTCCAGGGACCACATCAAAGCTGGAAGACTGCAATCCTTCTCTGAAGAGCAGCTCCCCTTTGAGACTTTTCAGAGACCACCCTCTGCCCTTTTGCTTGCTTTGATGTTCTTCAGATGGAGGCAGAATTTCAAAATGCTTGACTATAGGGAAAAAAATGTAGGGGAGCATGCTATTTCTCCCCCTACTTCTTTCCCCCATCTGCTTAAGGGCTTGGTCCTGCAAGTACTACTGAGACAAAACTGCAGTCAGTGGGGGAAAGATGTTTTCCAAGGCAGCTCCAAGGTGGGCAGTAAGCACAGAGCAGTCGGCTCCTGTCTCTGTTGGTTTGGGCTCATCAAGCAGTGGCCAGAGACTTTCCACAGAGACCTGCTTTTTCTAAGGTGCCAGTACAGCTCCTTACACAGAGTACTTCAGTTTGGGGTCTCAAGGCATCACTGCAAGACCCCAGCTTGCTATGGAAATGTTGATCTGGTAAGGGTTACCTCTCTTCTGCAAAACACAGCCCTTTCTTTTTCTCTGCTCTAGTAATTTTTCTGCAATTATAACTTACCACTGACCAGCTTAAACTGCAGGCGCTAATGCAGCACAGGCAGCAGCCTCACTCTACCTTCGGGTGGACAGCATGTATCAGATGGCACCCGGATGGTTTCAGCATGAATCACTCACTGCCTCTGTAACCAACATTCCCATAACCTAAATCTATCAAAAAGAACATAAACCACATCAGAAGCCAGTTCTCAGATACTCGTTTGCTAAGACTTTGGAAATCTCTTATATTAAACAGATCGTCTCTTTATGGGAGTATGAAGCTGCCCTAATTGCACAAAGGGTGGAAAGGGACAATCTTCCATCTGGGAAGGCTGTTTAACTTTTCCCAGCTTCCTAAAAAGCCATGGTCTTGTAAACTGAACATTCCTCCGCTAGCCTGGTAGACACAACATTCCCCATGTCCCAACCAAATGCCGTGCAAGGCAGGCTTTGCTCTCTGCAGAGTGGCGGTACTCGAGCCGGCCAGCCTAGAGAGCCGCGGGCACAGCCCCGTGGGGATCAGAGGTGTGGGCAGGCTGGTGCCAGCTGCCCCTGAAACACCCCATTCGGAGCACGATGTGCTGCCAAACACGGTCCTGCACTGGCTTTTGCGTGTGGACCCTCAGCAGCGTCCTCTGGCCTGTTGTTTTATGGAAGGATGCACTTTGCTCCAGGCACCTCAACTGCGCATTGACTCCCTTCTTTCTCCCTCTGCTTGCCCGTGCCCTCCCACACCATCCCTGCATGGTGCCCACTGAGATTCAGCTCCAGTCAAGAGGATGGGGCCAGACTCTTCTCAGTGGAGCCCAGACGACAGGACAAGGGGCGATGAGCACAAATTACAACACAGGAAGTTCCAGCTGAACGTGAGAAAAAGCTTCTTCACTGTGAGGGTGACAGAGCACTGGAACAGGCTGACCAGAGGGGCTGTGGAGTCTCCTTGTCTGGAAATATTCAAAACCCGCCTGGACGCGGTCCTGTGCACCCTGCTCTAGGTGAACCTGCTCAAGCAGGGGGGTTGGACAAGATGATCTTCAGAGGTCCCTTCCAACCCCAACCATTCTGTGATTCTGTGATAATCCCAGGCATTTTTATTCTGCACCAGTAGCTTTTATTCTTAGTTTCCTTCATCTGTCGGCGATAATGTATTCAGTTTCTGTTTGTGTACATGCTCTGGTACATGCTATTGTAGGGCTGATGGGCCTTAAGTTCACGCTTTGTTGAAGGTATATTTCTTTCAAAAAGGTTTTACATTACTAAAGGTAGCAAGTCACAAAATAAAACCATTGTTGCAAATATCATTTGAAGTTAATCTTTGTATAATCCACAGCAAATATTTATATGCAATACAAAAGTGGCTGGATTTGTTTACAGTTTGAAATTGTTGGAGAGAGGATTCCGTATAGATTAGTCGGCTAATCTGCTGTAATCTGCTTAAAAAGCAACCAAAATGGGGTTTCTTTCACTGAATCATGTTAGCCCTATGTGCGCAGTGACTTTGGATAGGGAACGGATTCAAGCACAAAAGGGCATTTACCTTGTGGGCGCTCAGAGCATTGCTCGCATCGCAGGAGAGCCATAAATTTCCTGTTCCGCCTTAAAGAATGGGACAGCTGCAGCGACTGAATTTAAGCTGAGATGGGTGTCAGGCTCTTCTATCCCATTTCCTCGCTGCAGCGTTTGAACTACATTGCCTGGGGATAAACTGATCTTTGATGAGGCACCTGCAAGGTGTTTGCACAGAAGTCGTCCTTTCTGAATTCATTCTGTTTTATTTCGCTCCCTCCTAAGGAGGATCTCCTTGAGGTGCCTCTACACTAGCATGCTCCTGAGTTAATAAGGAAAGCATCCTGCTAGTTTCCTTGATGCTTCTAAATTTTGGGAGGAATGGGAAATTATTCCATATTCTTTACTGACAAGTCAACTTTGCTCACAAGGAAATTGCAGCTCAAGCTGCAAAAAGATTTTAGATACTCACCACACTTCACAGAAGGTCTCTGGATGATCTGGGGTCCCATGGGACCTCTGTGTCTCTTGCAAGGGGGTGCAAGGCTCAGGCTTGGACCTTTAATAGCCCAAGGAGTTAAGAGCAAAGCATGGGCAGCAGACTCAGCAGTCCTCGTCCAACCAAGCAACAAGCTTGGCTGCAAGGTTCATTTCACACATGGCTGAGACGGTGTGAATGGTGATGAAATCCTGTTTTGTGGTTGTTCAAATTGCACCAATATTTGGAGGTTGCAGAGGGATCCCTCCAGGCCCCTGTCCCCGACGTGGGGACGCTTACACTGAGGTGGCCCCGCTGAGACAACATGCTGGCTGCAGCATGGGAGAGTCCCAAGCCCTCTGCACCCTGTGTCTCCAGGATATAGGCACGAGCCGGGCAGGGAGCAGCCCTGCCGGGGACAAACGGGCTGAAACAATCCTCCTTGTGGGTATCAGGACGCTTTATTTCCCATTTACCCACCACACCTGGGACCGACCAGGTGACCATCAGCAGAGCCCACTGCCACAGAGGACGGGGTTGCCCTCATCCCTCTGCTCCTCACTGGTTTCAGTCACCAGCTCCTGTACACCCCGCACTGGGCAGGCTGGGCACCCCCTGCCTCCAACCCGCTCCTCCGTCTGGGTCAGAGCGGTAGCTGCAGCCCAGCTCTGCTCTTGGGGGTTGAGACGGAGAACCTCGCCAGGGAGACCTGGGGTAGGAAAACCGCATCTTGCCTCATCCTGTAAACAGCAGCACCCGCAGGATTGCAGATCCCACCCTGGGAAGGGATCCGGCCCATCACCTGTGCTGCCCTCTGGCAAATGCATCAGCTTGCGGTGCCGGGGCAATCACTATTTTTTTCCCTGCCACATATCTCCAGTGCCGGTAGATTATTTCAGTGTGGGTCCCTCTGAATAATACATTCATCCACAGTCCTTCCCCCACCCCGTCCTCAGCAAGGCCTTCATTAGTTGAATACAGTGGCTCAGCTCCAGCACACACAGCTGCCGTCACTGCTGCAATTCTTTTGCCTTGAGAAAAAGCATATACAATTTAATATGCTCCTGGCACAACAGCTTTTCTGTAGCAGAGGAGGCGGGTTTGTTTATGGCTATTTTGATAGGGCAGCTTTCATCCGGACACAGGTTCTGCTGCATCTCCCCACTCGCACAAGGGCGCCTTTGTTGGGCTAGTTCTCGTGTTCCTCGGAAACCTCTGGCCATTTTGGCACCTTCTCCTGCCCCCTGCAAATACAAGTTTTAAAAAGCCCTCCTTGGCTAATCCTGTATTTCTCTAAAAGCTAAATCCCGGGCTAAGAGCCAGAAATGCAAGGCAATAGGAGAGGGTGTGATGCTTTACTGGATACGTGTCAAGGATATGAACCATCCTGCCATCTCATGGGAATTTGGCCCACGGTAGCACGTGCTGGTTGCATCTGAGCATGCACGTCCGTGGGAGCAGAGCTTGTGATGCTGCCGGTGGCCGTTAGCGGTGACTTATGGGCTTGCCAGGCTCGGGAGCAGCAATATTGCTTTCCCAGATAGCTTCCTCGGCCTTGCCAAGAGCCGTAGGAACCGTGCGCGGGGGCATGACTCCTTCCGTCTGATTGCAGGACCAAGACCAGGGCTTTTCCATCTCTGCAGGAGTCGACGCTAAGAGATGCAGATTCTCCTCCGGCAGCGATTCCAGCAGTCATCGTTACACAAGTTAAACTGTGAACAGTGATGCATCTCCCTGCTCAGCACTTCTGCGGCACGTTCAGCTCCCCGGGCAGGGTGGGGTGCGGAGGAGATGCACCTCCAGGCTGGAAAGTCTCAGTCAAATAACCCAGAGTCTGCAAACACAGCCAACTACTTCTATCTGGCAAATTGCTTGAGCTACCCCTGGATGAGAAGGAGAAATAATCTCTTGTATTTTTCAGCTGCTAAGTCTGTTCCCTCTTGCTGCCATAGTGGAAATAAATGGTGGGAGGGTTTAGCCAGCACTAATTCATTGCCACGTTCAATGTGAAGTCGCTGCGACTTTGTGCTTGGCCCACAAATACAACTGAGAAAATGAAACCGGCTAGAAATACGACTAATCATCCGGTCGTCGTAAACACATGGTAATGAAACAGAGTCACTCTGTAGTGCATATAAATTCCACACATGTGGAGGAATGCAAAGCAGCTATTGTACCCCCACTTTGCAAATCCATTTCACTATTTTCCCAGTTTATTTGGAAAATACATACTGCATGGTACTGTACATCGTATTTCACTGCTATGCACCATGATGTCTTCTAATGGAACAATCGCCATGCTTGTAGTCTAAGGGCAATACAAAAGTGCTTTCAAATAATAACAATACATTTTCTGTATAAAGAGGATAGGGAGTAGCCACTTCCCAGAAAGGCTTGATTTCCCTAGAGCCAGCAGTATGAACATCCAGAGCGCCAGTAACAGCAGGCAGTGGTGACAAAATCCCTACCTCATCATCAGTCTATACGTCCCGTCTCCAACTGCCAGTTCTTGCAAAGAGCAGAGGCTGTTAGCACCCACCAAGGGTAAGGTGAATGCACCCGGCAAGTCCTGGCAGCGTGAGGCTCAATTTATCCCATCGGGGCTTGAGTGAGGGGCACTTTTTTGGCAACCTGACTCTTTTGGCTTCGAACCCAAGCTGTGAGTAGAGAGGAGCAGCGTTCTCGCAGCCCAGCTACTAGAGATCACGCAGCAGCGCAGCATCTGCCAATTCATTCAGCGCTGCTGGCCCATGCAGCAACATGGCACGCTGCTGTTCCATGTTTGGAGACAGTTTATACTGGAATAGGAGCAGTCTTCTTGGGTAAAATGATTATTATTTTCCTCCATGAGAGCTCATGACTTTTTTAAAGAGAACTCTGTGCACTTAAAATTGCCTAAGCACAAGAGGATGGGACGTATGTTACAGCTTGTCTGGGCAGCGGAGGCTCTCTGCGATACTTTTGCAGAGAGTGACATGAAAACAAGGATTAAAACACGGCTGGGGAGGGGCTGGAGCACTCAGAGGCGAACAGTTACCCATGCACTTCTGAGCGAGGAGTCAGAGTATGCCCAAGGAGACATTCATGCTTTGCTTTCCTTTCCCAGGCAAAGTGCAGCCTCCTTTCTAAAAGCTGAATCCAGATTTTTAGACATCAGAAGAATCACTCTGGTATTGGAGCCTGATCAAGCACAAAAAACGTCCTCAGCCTTCGCAAAAATACCAGATGGCTGCAGATGCCAGCTCCTTTGGCCAGGCAGCTTTTTCAGAGAAAAGGCCAGCTTGTTGTGCAAGTGCTGCATCCCAGATAAAACTCTGCTGAGCAGCAAAGAGCCATAGAGAAACCCTTGGAGGAGGAGCATCGCAGCCAATGCATTCCCGTAACGTCAGGTTTTCAAGGCTACACGTACTCTCAGATCCAAATATGTTCTTCTCCAGAGGGAAGTGGGACCTACAGAAGTGACTGGCTGTGGAAACACTCTTACGAGTTTCTGAGCAGTCGTGTGCATTTGAAGAAGGTGAAAATGCGCTCCAGTCAGAGTTGCCAAATCATTAGAAACAAATCAAAAAAACATGCCTGGCAATGTAAGAGAAGATAATTCTGTCTCTAAATGGTGAGCTGATCTTTGAAATATCAAGTGAGACCCCACCTGGAGTACTGCGTCCAGCTCTGGCGTCCTCAGCACAGGAAAGACATGGACCTGTTGGAGCAGGTCCAGAGGAGGGCCACAAAAATGATCAGAGGGCTGGAACACCTCTCCTGTGAGGACAGGCTGAGAGGGTTGGGGTTGCTGAGCCTGGAGAAGGCTCCGGGGAGACCTTACTGCAGCCTTTCAATGCTTAAAGGGGGCTTATAAGGAAGATGGGGACAGACTTTTTAGTAGGGCCTGTAGCGATAGGACAAGGGGTAATGGTTTTAAACTAAAAGAGGGGAGATTCAGACTAGATAGAAGGAAGAAATTTTTCACAATGAGGGTGGTGAAACACTGGCACAGGTTGCCCAGAGAGGTGGTAGATGCCCCATCGATGGAAACATTCATGGTCAGGTTGGACAGGGCTCTGAGCAACCTGATCTAGTTGAAGATGTCCCTGCTCATTGCAGGGGGGTTGGACTAGCTGACCTTTAAAGGTCCCTTCCAACCCAAACCACTCTATGGTTCTATGATTTTATGAAGTGTGGGCTTTGAAACCAGCTAGTGCTCATTGGGTCAACAGCGCAACAACAACAAAGTCTTCCTACTCTGCTAACTCCCATGCACCCGCAACAGTCTTTGTATTCGTGTAGCACTGCATGAACAGCAAGGAATAGGATCTCTGGCTCTCTTTAAGATCATCATGATTTTGCCTTTGCACAAGATAATATTCTCTCTCGGCTGCTACACAGAAATGTGTGCAAAGAACAAACACGATCTCTTCCATAAATAAGTCAGTGAAAGGATTTATGCACCATTTAAGACTGCAAAACTGAATGCGATGCACACACCTCGTGCAACCTTCACAACAGAAGAAATGTCACCCTTCATGCGGCGACTCCACTTCTGAAGACCAGTTACTGCAAGAAAAACAAACCAGCAGCCAACAACCAAGCTGGCATACACTGGGATTATTTGATTCTCTGCAACAGCTCTTGTTTTCCACCACACCTGAACAGGTAACATGGTGACACTGTGCTCGCTTGAGGATCGAGGATTCACGAGGTTCATACAACACCACAACTTTAGGCACCTATTGCCACTAAGCAGTGGGAATGCCTTAGCTTACAGTAATCTGATACTCACACTAAAGCATGGTCAGCCATGTGGGCCTCGTAAAAAACCTGGAGGTACAATTAGTTTCTATTAAAAAAAAAAAAAAGTCTTTTCTTTTGTCTTGGGAGTCCTGAAATGGCTGCGACACAATTAAAATCAACCAAAAAAAGAATGACAATGAGGAGTGGTGAGATGCTCTTTTCTGGGGAACGTGGGCTGGTAACATCCTTCTGGAAGAACCTCAGAGAGAGTGGTCACTTTTGATTACTACATAATGTGAGTAATTCTCTGGAAAGATGAGTCCTTCCCGCCTGAATCATAGCAAAGGGGGGAAAAATAACACGCTCCAAAAATGGAAAGCTGGACAGCCCTTGGATGCCGGGAGCCGCCCAAGATTCCTGTGCGGGGGCCACCGCAGAGAAGCTGCACGGAGTGAATCCACAAGTTCTGCACGCTGCTCTGAGGTGACGGCTCCAGCACTGGAGCCAAGCTTGGACCACAACATACCTACTTATGCGGCCACCCAGAGCTCTGGTGGATACTGTAGGTAGTGTGGCACTAACAACATGCTAAACACCTCTTCCTCACCCAGAAGCCATACTCTCCAGGCCTTCAACCCATGCATTCACCTCGATGCAGGAGATACAGGTGGTTGTTTTGGAGTCCCTGCCTTCTCTGAGAAGTTTGTCCTCAATGTAGTTCTTGGCCAGCCCACTGCATGAACACAAGCCATGGCAGCAGCACGGTACATCTCTGGTGCCAAAAATGGCTTTGTGCTTCAGTCCCAGGGCAGCTGCACTTCTGAAAATCCATGCATGGCCTGAAGTTGAGAGGAACAACTGGGACAGATCCCCAGTGTGGTCAGGGCCATGGGCTTTGTCTATGATACTGGGGGGGAAAAGGAACAGCATTGGTATTTGAGGAAGAGTCTTTTCTTCCCCAATTTTTCCCACTGGCTGTACAACAGACTCATCAGCAGTCCTGTGGGTTTCGAAGCTCTACTCAAGGTCCCTACGACCAGTGAGACAGCTCACAGACTTCATGTTCCACATGTGCTTAAACGCCTGGATATACTGGCATCTAAACAACACCACGAAGGTCCGAGAGACACCTTGGACCCCTACGTCTTTATGTAGACATATATGGTTACATTTAAACACAAGAAATTTTTTTCTTCATGCTAATCCTCCAGAAAACCAGTTTGGTTTCCATTACTATATATAGCACTGGGATTCTTGGTCTATTTTTTGTCCCTTTGCATCTGATTATTTTCAGTAGAGTTCAAAATTTTTATGATATGCAGATTTTAACTAGAACATGACTTCTATTCATACAGACTCCCATTATTAATAAACCCACAATGGCCACATATAATGTAGAAGAATTTTATTCATACCGTAATTCTGTCCCATCATCCACTGCAAATATTACAATTATCTTTAAAATGTCATGGAATATTATTTTGTTCCACTTAAAGCATAGGAATCCTGGAGTTAAATGGTTACACTTCTCTTGAGATTGCTTATAACAGAACCATAATTCAAATGTATTTTCCATGAGCTGTAAAGGTTTAAAGCAAAGAATCTGTGTTGTGTGTGTGCGCTTGAGTAACTTCTAAACAGTGAGGCTAATACTTGGTGTTTAACAAGAAATGTATCTTGCATATTATGCGAAACACTCACAATTTTTTACCAATACAGCAGAAATGCAATAGGTAAAAGAACATACATGAGTGACTGGCAACCTTTAAAAAATATTTCTTTTAAAAATTGCACAAAAGAATACAAAAACAGTGAAGCAAATCAAAAGTTTTGCAAATGCATATACATTTATCTATATATATATAATGGGGGTCTGCCTATATAAATGTACGTGATAAAAATTGCAAGGGTGAAAAACATGAATGGTCATATTTAATAACACATGCAAGAAGCATAACATAATCATAATAAATAGTAGCAACAAATATACACTGACAGGACCACTGAAAATATGCTGAAATAAATTAAGCACCTTGAAGTGATGAGAGGAGTCTGAAGTCGAGAAACAGTCAGCTCCGTAAAAACCACTGTGGGCAGCTACTGGAATATTGGGCCCTCTTGGCGGGAGTCGACAGTAAAGTCCCAGGATAGTTTTTGTTAATTCCAAAGAAGAAAGCACACTGCACATCAGCAGAAGTAATTTAGCCATGTTCTTCACTAACAGATCTAGTTTCAAAAGGGAGATTGCTGCCTTATTTCATTGCATAACCTTCGGCATGTAAAAGGTACAGAAAGTTCGGATTTACCGAAAGGAATGCTATCATAAAGAAGAAATATAGTTTTGCCACAACTGAAAAGCGGGCAGTGCTATTTAGGGTAGCTGAGTTGCAGACCTTTGCTGCTGTTAGCAAAGACAAGTTGTCCTTCAAAGGAAGAGCTTCCCAAAGAATAATCTAAAGGATCCTATCCTTGAGGGCTGCAGAGCAGAGCAAGGTCTGGATCTGCAAAAAGCTCCATTCGAGAGGAGTTCCATGTCTAGGCAGGGCAGCAACAACTGCCAGTGAGGCTGCATGCACCTGGAGGGACCTGGGCTCTAGGAGCTTCTTGCAAGATCCTGGTGCTTTTTGTTATGCAATACATGTCTTTTGGAGGAGAGGCAGCGTTTTGAAGCATGTGTTTGGCTTTCAGAAAATCCTAAAAAATCCTAAAATTTAGTCATATACTAAAAGAAAGGTATTTGAATTTAATTAAGTGGACCTTATTAAAAACAAACTGCTGTTGTTGCCCCTGATGTACACCTGGCACCACCTCTTCAGCATTTCATACAATATTCAGAGAAGTGGCTTAGGACACTCTGCTATAGATAAATATGTTTCGAAGCCCACTTAATTCAGCAGAGAAGTTCCCGTTGGACTTTTAAGGGATCTAATGCAAACCTTCATTTAAAAAAAGCTAAGGACAAATAACTTCGGTCCTAATGGCCCCATCTGAATTCTTACAAACCATTGCTCCTTGACCTCTTCACCCAGAAGACTGGAGCAGGCTGTTTGGCTTAGCATATCCTACAAAGCAGACCTGAAAGGGCTTGTAACATGGAGGAATATGGCCCCTGTAATCTAAGCCACAAACAAAATGACTCAAAAGCTCTACTGTTCCCTGGCTTGCTGGAATGATCAAAACCTTCCTCCAACCTTCCCTCTTAAAACTGCGTGACTGCCACTCAGCCCGTACAATTTCAGAAACCTCCAGTCCATAACCAGTGAAAAATCTTTTAAAAGTGACAGGCAGAGGGACATCGCTTGACCAAAGAAGCTTGACAAAAGGTGAATAAGACCAACTTTAAAGATAACAAGGGAAATAGAAATTCATACGTATTTTAAATAGTTAAAAACACAGTTTTAAGCTATATGATCGAACAATAGTAAGAATCTTGCCTGCAAGCCAAGGGCCTAATATTCCCCAAAGCTAGTCTTAACCAAACAGTTGTCCTCCTACTTACATGATACATGAGATTTGAACTGACATCCACTATGTGACATAAACAGAAAAAATACAGGTAAAATGCACACTTTTTATTTTTTTCTTCATACAGCTATGGAGCTGCACAGAGCAAATTTAAGTGCACAAGGTCACACAAAGGCAGCTTTCCAGAAGGAATCATTTAGACGGTGAGCGAAATGAAACTGTTGTATCTCTGAATGTTTCTCTTGAGGATTTCGGAACAAGGACCAAGCACTCGTTCAAAGCGGGGCCGATCCAGCTTTACGCACTTCAGGGGTCCGCGTGCCACCACCGTAGCAGCCCGGGGCCGATTAAGCAGTAACGCTATCTCACCTGGAAATAGGGATAAATATGCTGTCACACGCCCTGTGCCCCTTTTTCGGAGGGTGCATATTCTAGCCTCCGCAAGTCGCTTTGGTTGTAGAACATCTCCCTTTATATATCTCTTGATAGACACTTTACATAATTCTGTTGACAGTACAAATGCATTACACATGCATAATGCATGTATGTAAAATGCCTTTGAAAACAAATGCTTTCAGACTGTTTTGCTGATTCTGGATCTGTCTCCTGTCAGCTACGCTGGTGTAAACCAAGGAATGGTTTCAGCTTCACTGAAATCTCTCAGTATCACTGAAAGCAGTAGCTGACCTATGCATAACCCCTTGCTTGTAAAAGAGTAGAACACTAATTAAGACAATAACTATTTGATACAACTCCACGTGCCTGTCTTTCTGAACCGTACTTAAGCTGAATTTTCTTACCAAAATAATCTGATGGACCAAGTCTTCCAACTTCGACGTACTCCTCGTTGTCAGACCTGCGCTGCAGAACAGAAGCTGTACCCTGGGAAGAGAAGTGCAGAAAGTCAGTTGCCTTTGTTTAAACCTGTTACACTTTAAAAACTATTGAGTCCTGAGTATTTCCTTTTACGTGTCACGTTCCTTTAGTTCTGCTATGGGAGAGATGACATTATATATGAATGAAAGGAATTAAAGAATTTTAAAAATCCATCAGTATGGCAAACTTGATTTCTCTCTTACAAATTGTTTGGATGCAGACAGGTTCAGCTCACACAGAAGAGAAGAGGAACAGGACAGAATTCAGTAAATCCTATTGAACTGATGCAGATCATGCTGTGCAAATGTATGCTTTGATATAGTTTATAACAATGTTCTGGGTGGATGCAAAACTTTACAAGAGATGCAGAGAAGATTTACATCATAAGGAACAGAAAGGCAATTTTCCCAGTCACACTCTTGGGACATGATTTTGTAAGACAGCAACTAGAGTTTATTCCTCACCTGATCATTCACTGGATCTATTGCTGAAATGGTTGGTGAAGGGAGTTTTTAATGCTTGTCGCAACAAAGGGTGATTTTTTTTAGTGGCTTTGCCCACTTGTGGCGTAGTGATCTGGACACCTGTGAGTCAGTTGCTGGAGAGATGGAATGTATCTTGTCTCCACTACCCTTAATAACTGCTGTACTTGACACGTGCTAATACATGTCAAAACTCAGTTACAGTCTATTTAAACCTTCAAAGAGGTTTTACATGCAGAAATATTCTAACCTGGAGGAAACCTTAAATATTGTGGTATAAAGCTTTTGTAGAGGAATAGAGAAGGTATCGGCTTTTCTGGAAAAAAATTACAGTAAGATGAAATTATCTTCTGAGTCCAAACCAAAAGCATAGGAAAAGGCAAAATGTTAACACATTTTGATTTTAACTGAAATTTAAAAGATTTTTAAAAGCCAAGATTTTTAAATAGACTGAAGAGCCATTTTTTGACAGTGCAGTTGGAGAGCATCAATAATGTCTTTTTAAGATTTTCAGCTTGGAAACTAGTAAGTGGGGGCTGATCCTGTCCCAACCAGGCCAGGGAAGGGGAGGAGACACAGTAATGTGGAGTATGCTCAGAAGGTTGATGCCAGTTATTGGAAAATATCACAGCCCTCACTCTGCAGTTTAACACCCAAGTCTTGCATTGCTTGGCTCGTCAGCGCTGTCGGTGCCTGTAACCGGCTGCAGGACCACCCCAGCTTGGAGCAGAAACCTCCCTCCAGTGCCGAGTATTCAGTGCAGATTCACTGGCTGCAAACATCCTGCAGCTTCCTTGCACCGAAAGAAACTTGTGTGCCTCAGGGTATGGTGGGGGGCTTGAGGAGACACTGCGCACCCTGATACACCCTGGCTTCAATGCACTTAGAAGCACTCAGCACCCTGCAGAACCGGCCCTTCACCTTTGCACTGTGTTAAAATACACCTTACAGTATCCCAAACATTGTCATTGAAGTGCAGATCTGAAAAGCAATGGAAGGCTGCTTCAGGTCTGCCTTTCATTCTTCTAGGACCTGAGGGGCCCAGGAATAACCTGGAGCAGTAGAATAGCCGTTATTATGTAGCAAATTATCATAATTTGCTTTCTTCTGAACAAGCACTACTAAGCTGCTGTAATACCGTCGTATTGCATCATGTCCTATTTCATAATGGGGTTATTTTTAAGCCCATATACTTTACAAATTGCTGGGCCACTCTCTAGATTAACTTATGATGTAACCTTTATGTGCTATATAAATGAAGAGGGTTCTGCTGATGCCAGGAACCAGAAACAAAAATCAAATAATGTGCAAGTATTGTTTCATACATGCTAAGCGTCTGATGGTTTTTATACAGACTTGGATGTACATCAAATTAATCTGACACATTAGAAGTTAAAATTTCTCATTTTGCCCATTAGCAGTAACATGCGCTTGTTATAAATCCCTAGATATCAGACTGTCAACATGTTACATTGGTCACGGCAATTTACCATTCCACTCCATCGTGCCATATCAGTATTACAAAAATACTGAAGAAACACAGGACTGTAAATTCAGGACCATTTGAAAACAATCACAAAACTCTTCTCGCCTTCAATGCTTTCACTCTTAATATGCCAGGCAGCTGATGGCAGAAGATACAGACTTATGTGCTTGGTACAACGTGCATGAGCAAGGGCACCTGAACTGGGCAAGGTTGTTCAAAAATCAGCCAAAGATACAGGGGAAGGTTGGTTTTGGTCTTTTGTGGGGTTTGTTTGGGGTTTTAACTACCATTAAAACATGCTATGCACATAAAACTGTCCACCGCAAGTGTGAGGCTATCCACAGAAGTAACTGAAAGAACTGGATAAAAGAAAGTGATTTGGTGCCTGTCAAGTTTCCAGCAAAAATTCCTTATCCTTGATATAACTAAATTGTTCCGCCAAAGCTGCTGTTTTCCAAGACCTTCCAGTAAATCTGCAAGGGCATGAAAATGCAAAGGTAGTGTAATAAGTTTTGTTATTCACACTTACTGCAAGTTTTGAGAACAAACACACATTCATAAGCAGCATTCTGGGAAATACCCCATACAGGGAATAATGCATATATCGACCTCTCTCTTGCCAAACTTCAGGTCAGGTGCAGCTGACTAAATTGATGCTGTTCTTATTGCCTGTGCAATGTAGACAGGATCAGCTTCAGAATCGCTTCCAGCCCCTGTCCTCCTCTCTGTCCCCATCTGGAGCCTGGCAAAAACCTAACCCCTTGACCCAAATAGCTGTCTGCAATCCATGTCTCCAGTCTCTTTCCCAAAACTATTTTTTTTAGACTTTTATTACAGATGTTTTATTACATAAAACAAAAAAAATCCCCAAAGTAATCATATTGACTGCCCAGGTCAAATGAAGAAAGGACGCAATTCCCCACTGCCCACCTTGAGCATGTTGCCATAAAGGTAATCACAATATCAAGCAATATTGCTTTCATCTCCCCAAGTGTCAGTTTTACTGTGGCTGATATTTTTTTGACGGGGTCCATATGATATAGGACTCCAATAAGTCAGTCTTCTGAAGCAATTTCTTCCACTGTTCCACTACAGTCGGCCTTTTTAATCCAAGAAACACCATGATATCTGTTGGAGGAGGACAGATGTGTCTGGCCTCCACAATAAACACTTGGCTTGGCAGGATAAAGCAATGCATATTCCAGATACATATTTTTCCACTCTTGTTTTAACAGTCACATAGGCTTTTCCCGTTGCCCAGTGAGAACAGGTCTATCACGGAGCAAAAGAAGTTTCCTGAAACCCTGACAGCGAGCACCCAGATGTAAGATCTGATTACGCCATTTGGCCTCTCATTGCACAAGTCACCAGCTCCGCAAGTACATCCTGGAGCATTGTCAGAGTGACCTTCACGGGAAGACTGTCCACACCATGAAACAAAGAAGATGTATTTATAATTATCTATCCGTATCACCTTCACTTAGCGTGTCTTATCTCTGGAAACAACGCTATTCTGACTGTATAAGAGGAAGAGTCCAATTGTAAATGACCAGTGTAACCAGGGCAAAAATAATACAGAAATAAAATAATACAGAATAAAATAAAATACTACAGAATAAAATACTACAGAGACAATCCCTTTTTATCCACATACTTAATGAAGTAGTCATACTAAATTAATTCAGTGCTGGCCCCTACCTTTGTTCCCATCACAGGTTTAATGGCTGTATTTCACTTTACTTTACTTGTCAAATCTTTCCGACGCAGTTTTTGAGCTTTCTGTCCTTCCCGTGCTTTAGCAAACCCTACCTCTTATAAATGATACAACTGAATAAATCTCCTGAGTCCTGTCCCAGGACGTACGGGCATTATCTCGCAAGGATTCAAGGGGCTTATCACTCTCACCCCCAAAAAGCATTTGGTCTCAATAGAAAAGATTTCCCCTTAAGTGGCACACAAATCTTGGCAAGATCAGCCCCTCTGAAATAAACTGCACGATCCTAGATTTGCAGGATCAGGCTATTTAGTGCTGCTCAATTTAAAATACTGTCTTGTGCACTGATAGCCATTTCAGCCTCCTACACCACCAAGCAAAACCTACAGAGCAAAGCTCAAAGGCTGTCAAGAAGTTTGACACCATTTAATAAATCAGGACTTTGTGATGATATTAAACAGAAAGCAGACAGGCATGTCTTTCTGCTAGCAGACACTTGGGAGTGAAATGGTGATCTTCGGTAGATCCAGGAATATTCCCTTTCAGTCACTGGGGAGTGCCTGTATTCCCAGGAACCGATATCATTAACCTTCTCTCCTCTCCTCCAAGTAAATACGGGCATCTTATTGCAAAAATAACAAGAGTAGCAGTTCCAAAACCAATGTGCCATCACCACCTCTCTGCCATGCTCACCCCACGCACCTGCTCACTCCCTCTATCACTGCTCTGTCACGGTGCTGAGAGTATTTATTCGTGTCTTTCAAATGCATCATCAGTTTGTTTTGTAAAAATTTATGGCTTAGGTACGGCACCATAATTTAAGATATGAAAAAATAAATTAAGGTTTATAATCCATGAGCTCCCATCCTCTCCAAAGTAATGAGATTTTGATAAATGTTTCACTTTTAAACTATCGGACCGTACAGATGAGGGAGACATCCTACAGCGTAAAGACAGTGACCCAACTGGATCAACATTGAGATTCCCAGGCCTTATCCTGCATGTACTTATAAGCACTAATTGCTTCAGGAGCCCTGTTTTTATATTTAAGTATGACTGCTATAGCCAGCAGTTGGCCTAGGTAGCCTGGCGACAAAACGCAAGTGTTCATGATGCTAAAAACTGAAATCCTGGTTTTTTTCCTGTATTCCGGCTCAGTGGATCGGACTGGATCATTCCTGGGCAGCACAAGGCAAAATGTGGTGGACAGTGATGTGTCCATGTTACCTCTGGGTGGGACAGCCTGTGCAGTATGGTCCTTCACCGGGGGCAGTGGGTTGGAAAGGAAATTCAGCACTGTTTTAAAAACTTTTTGGTTTCAAAGTCAATCTTGTTGATGTTTTGGTTTTGCTGGTCTAGCCTCCCCTTTTAAAGATATAGCAATCAGTAAAAAATATAGTCAGGCTCCATCTGTAATAAAGGGCATATTTATCATTATTTAAACGGAAGAATATTTATTCTACCATGACTGTATGCAACGTCAATGTCTATGTCCTTTTGATACACTAAGTATACAGAATAAATTTCTACTTTTTAAGGAAAAGTATTTTAATTTTCATAAGCAGGAAGTTACTATTTCTCTTTCCATTTTTATTTCATACTTTTTTACTTACTGCTTTTTTAAAGAAAAGCACAGGAGACAGCTTTTTTCCCCATGCCCTCAAAAGGTTACATTTTTATCCTAGTTTTGAGCTTAGGAAGTTTTTCTAGCCTATTTTGTTTTCCTCTTCACCATCCACTAGAAAAGAGCAGCGCAGTCTATAGAATTAGAGATGGAAAAGGTCAGGGCAATCCATCTGCTATTGCTCTTAACTCTATCAATTGCTATTATGAACATACCTTTGCTCTTTCTCACTTTGTTAATCCGCACACACCATAATTCACACATTCAAAAGATAAGTTTCCGCTCACTCCACAGTCACACAAATCCTCATTATAAGTCGCTATGAAATCTTTGCTAAGTTACTACAAAAGACGAACGAAGAGGCTGTGAAGTGGTATAAAATGCTCCTGTTCACATGGCGAAGCAGATGGGACTGGATGTAGACTCCTATTGGTTTTAATGGAAGCTATAGCAGATCTGAAATGAATTAAAAGATCTTTCACACAGTATGATTCTGGGAGTATTTTATCTAATTGCAGGCAAGAGGAGGTTTGTGGAAGTAATATCTTTTATTAGACCAACTAGCATAGCTAGAAAAGGGAGAAGAGCTTTTGGGCACACATGCCTTTCTCCAAGTTGCCTATTTCTCCGGATATATCTAATAAAAGATACCATTTAGCTATCTACAAACACTGTCTGGGCAATGTTCTTACACCGTCATAGCTACAACCATGGTAAGTTACACCTTATTTGGTCATATCTGCCCGCTTACTGGTTCATCCATGCAATTAAATAATTCATAGAGCATCTCCAAATCATTACCTTAAATTAAGGAGAGTCAAAAGCTATAGGTCCCGATGCTATAAAACTCCTGGAAATAGTGATTGCCTAGTGAATCTGCGAGACCTGCTGAGATCTGTCAGCTAGTATTTCACCCTCCACTTTAAAAAATGATCATTTAAATCAGTTCGGTTGTCTGATGTGAAACCTCAAGCAACTTTGGTCCAGTTCAGCAAACTTTACTTTGATGACTATCATTTATGATGCGCCTGTTGTAATGACTGTTGAGTGGGTAAGGGCTACAATAACAGACCCCAGGTTTGCGTTGACTGAAAAGGTGGTGGTTGTTTGGTTTGCTTATCTCTAGCAAGTGAGTTCGTTTCTGCGTCCATTAGGGTTCACTGCAGATTACAGTGCAGAGATGAGACAATGCCAATGCCCAAGACAAAACTACGAGCTACTGACAGCTTTAGAAAACAAACATACAGCATTTTATGCATTCAGCTTTTTAAATTGGGCCGTGACTCTGGAAACCTTGAGTGCCACTCATTTCAGTGGATTTTCAGAAAGCCAGCACCTTGGGAGCATCTTTAGGACTAAGAATGCAATGTCAAATGAGCATTACATTACAGTAATAACAGGTGCAGCGTGGCACCCATACAATCTCCTTGAGAGAGAGCAGCGCTGCAGAAAGTGTCTTTACACTGAAACAACCGCAGCGACAATGTCTATGATTATCATTATGTAGTCATCATAACATTATAACATTAGTGCATCATACTCTTAGTGGCCATAATTCTCAACAGCACTAATGTACACAGCAATCTAGCAAAGATGGAAAGTAAATATTTCTACCCAGCCGGCACAGATCCTATACATTAGCTCTACAGCCACGCTTGATATCAAACAATCTGCAGTTTGCCGTGTGTACCAGCTATGTCACAGGTGCATAAGACTACTCTATGTGTGTCTAAACTTCCACCACTTCTGCTACCTAGGCACATTTGTATTAGTGTAGGAATAACATCCAGACTCAAGAGAGAGGAACAAAGCTGTCTAGAGCAGTCACCAAAATAGCCACAAACACAAAGGTACTTTTAAAAATTACAATCAATCATGAACCAAGTGTAGCTTAAAACAGCAGAAACAACTGAGCCACAGGGCATTTCCTAGGGATATACGAGAGGCCAGGGTTAAGGCCCAGACATGACTACACCCAGCCCGTCATTAATCACCAGGAAACGCCTTTGCCTTGATCGTTTAGTATTTAAAATCATAGATGTTTGACATGGGAAGAGACCTTTTCAATCGTTTGTTCATCCTCGTATTGCAGTACCTCAGACAATCTTCTCCTTCAGTGTTTCTTTGATACAGTCTGCATTAAACCTGGGCTGTACCTAATGTATTACCCTTGAAGTAAAAGAAATGTTTTTATTAGATGGAACAAGACAAGATTCAGGCAGAGAGACACCAGTAAACACAGTGAAAAGTCAAAAGAAGCAAAATACACTGCACCAACTGCAATTTGCTTCATGCATGGAGAGCCCTGCAATACCTATGTGAAACAAAGTGGGTTTTGCAGGAAGAATAAAAAATTGGGATTTTTTTCATTAAGCCTTTTCAGTTGAAAGGCTTTTCAGAATCACAACATGAAGTTTTATAGTCTTTTGACTTCAAAATGTTGCCCTTGAGCCACAGCAGCAGAGCTAACATCAGGCTAGATCACGCAGGTGTCCGATAGAGGCGTCACCGTGTGTTGGGGGACTCAAGACCTTTTCATCCACAGTCATCATCATCCCCCATCATGAGATGGGGGAACACCATGGTGGCCTTTGTGCTCCCCAGCCTCGGTAGTCCCGTGCTTCTCTTCAATACTACCAGTTGCCAAGTAGGACTGGGAAGCCTGGGAGCGAGGTGCTGGTGACACAGGGGTAAGGATACCAGGTTTGAGCCATGGGAGGAGCCCCTTGCCTGGGGTGTGATCCTCCTTGGCTAGTTGTCCTGGCTCCATGCCCAGAAAGCTGCGAAGTGGTTGCACGACAGCCCAGCCTTTGGGGTCCCTCTGCACTTTTATCTTTACTCCTTTTCTACGATTTTAGTTGCCCCTTTTATTACACATTCAGTCCACTTGTCGCAGTGGTGACAAAAAGCAGATCCGCTCAGTAAAGGTGGGCTCAGATGCTGCGTTTTAATGAATCATCTCAGTGATACTTGGCCTTGACTAATCAGTAGCTTCTGTGGGAAAACAACTGAATTAATATTCATCACGGTGCCAGATTTTAAAGACCGTCTGTGCCAAGCGCTGTGGATTATTGGCAACAAGGCACTGTTTTCCTCCCTCAGACATGTCAGCGTACAAAGCAATAAAAGTCACAAAGGAAAAAAAATGTTGCATTTTAGAGATTCTTTCTTTCTACAAAGCTAGCCATTATCTTGACTCTCTCTGAAGCCAGGAAACGTCCACTGAGTCAACATAAAAGTGACTCTATAATGGGTTATTCATCAACTGTTCATATTTGTGACTGACCTGACAGGGCTCATCTCCTGGAAGCAGACAGTGCAGAGCGCTACCACCTACAGAAGGGGCAGGGTTGAATGCACAGGAGAGAAAACAAGAAAACAGTGCTGAACCTCCCTCACCCTGCCCGCAAAATCCTTTCTGGTGAAAATCGTTTTTAGTTGTTAATGTTGTTTTACGGCCCAATTACTCCTACCACCATCTGCTTCTTTGTGAAAACATTCTGTAGATACTGAAGTAACCAGACCAAGCAAAAGGCTGAGACAGGCATCGTCACTGAATTCTCATAACTAATGCTGTGACCAGGGCTGGGCGAGCAGCTGTGGCCAGCTAGGGCAACAGCGTCTGAGCAAGAAACAAAACTTGGAGCAAACGGGGAGAAGGAGAGAAGGGAGTTTATCACGGAGATCAGGAAAATCCCCCATGGAAAGCTTTCTTGAAGTCCATTCAGTTGGCGACTCTTGTGTATTCAAATGACCAAGTTCTGAAATTCAGAAGAAAAAAACTCATGCGCTCAAAGTTGCCTCTTCCTGAAGCACACTGCAGAGAGCCTTCCACGCTCCAGAAAATCCACACTACACAGTAATGAATGAGCCCTAAGGGGCATATTCTTTCACTAAATCTGCAGTAATCTCAACAGTATCTTTGCAGAGGAGGGACAAAAGCCATCCCAGCAAGGGACAGCTTTAACATGATCCAGAGAAAGGGCTGACCTACAGCAAGGATTAGGAAATTCTCCATTTCTCTTCCACCAGGTTGGACACCACTATATTTCAGATCTTGTTTACATTGCGGTATTTTTGCTTGAAGACAGAGAAGTGTTCCTCAGGTGAGCCTCAGGACAGAGCTCCTAGCTCCTGAGACAGCAGATGCCTTTAATTTCAGTTTAGATTTAACGTGCCTCGGGCCATAAAGTTCTTGGTCACGTTGACTAAGTCCTTTGAATCAGGGCTTGTGAGCTCGGCCTTCAATGCCAAAAGAGCTTATACGGATCCTGAGAATCTCCTGAAAACCTTGAGGTGTAAATAGCCTGTGCTGCTCTCCTTACTCACACGGACAGGTATTTTGTTACCTGGGAACCTCCGCTGCTTTTGCAGACTTCCATGGTAGAAAGACACTACTGGAAAAGACTAAAGACAGAAGAGTCAAAGCATCAACCATAGCTTAAAGCAAGTATTAGCTAAATAAAAAGTCACAGGCTGTTTTGAAGATGGAGAAAATCTAGCACTCTGATTTTTATGAAAATTCAAATGGAGCATGTATATATTAAGAACGAAACTGCCAATTACTAACTTCGGGTTTTACTTCTCTGCACATCAAACGATCTCCCAGTTTTCCACGTATCCTATAGTGGTAAGAAGCCAGGGTGTGTCTGTATTTCCAGCATAAACTTCAATTTTATGGGTTTACAAATCAGATGTTTTAAATTACAGCTGAATGAGACTGAAGACTCCTACACAAGTTGTCATGTCAAAAGTGAACTGGGGAAACACTCATACACATTTTTTTGTGCTGGGTATAGCATGTGGAAAAGAGAGGTTATGAAAACTACTTTTAAGCCTTTGAGAATAGTATGGCTACACTGCATCCTCCCGGCGGTTTTGCTTCAAGACCTAAGTTTACCAACATCCCAGTGACACAGAGTAACACAGCAAGTCCTGCATGTACCTCATGATGCTGGCATAAGCAATGTTCTCAGTCGCAATGTCCTGGAAGACCACTAGCATATCACTCCTCAGCTGCCATTTTAGCCCTTTGGGACTGCTGATAGCATCATTCCTGGGATGGCTTTTATGTTACAGCTAAGGATCAGCAGTTCTAGGGCTACTTTCCAAGAGAAGACAAATCCTTTCAACTATGTAGCCAAAGACACTGCAAATGTTCCTTTAACCAGTAAATAATCTTGGATTTTCATTATTTGCCAACCTTTGATTTATGAAAGACTTTTCTACAAAAACAAGGGAAGAAATAAACAAATTTCAGTCAGCAATACGAAGTGCAAGTGACTTCCACATAACCTGCAGTTATAAAAAAACACCCATCATTTTGCGGTGGTAAAATTTAACATAAAGGAAAAAGGATAGTCAGTTCATGTATTAGCCTGGGATTCTGTCCATAGGGCTAACACTGCTTCTCTGCCTTAGACCTTCTGTGAGCGAAATCATGAAGGTCCAGACCTTCAAGGTGCCTAATTCCCATTGATTGTCTTCAGCAGGAATGAAGAACTATCTGAATTCCTGTGCCTGTGCTTCAGACCACAACATGCAACGTGGAGGTTGCTTCACGCACCTCATCACGCAGGTGTAGTGAGGATAAACCCAGTGAAGTTCATGAGATGTTCATGTAAGACAGGTAAGTAGCTAAGATAAAATGAGCTGCTTAAAAGGTTACATATGTTGTATACCACAGTCATTACGACTCCCAAAATTATTTGGTCATACTACATGGATGTGCCGATCCAGGTAAGAATTTTTTTCCATAACAAACTATTGGCTGTGTACGTCGGTTTTACATTGTTTTCCTACCCATCAGACTTCTTTTTAAAAAAGCTTCATTTTCATAATATAAAAGCTAGCTGATCTTAATGGTGTTGGAGAAGGATGATGCAAGAGGACTTAATTCTGATTGTGGACTCAAGATTGAGTCATGACTGGGTTTGACAGTATTTTTTTAACTGTACATTTTTAAACTATTATACATTATTCTCCAGTCTCTGGGTTCATAGCAACTCACAGAATTTACATACAGTTGTCCTGGTTTCTGCCACAAATGAGGAACAAAATCTGCAAAGTTCTAAAATAGACTAGAAATATTGGCTAATCTGAAGTTTCACAAAATTGTTAAGAAAATGCTCCATCGTACATCACTTCTGAGGTTTCAGATTTTGCAGAATTTACCATAGGTGACTGCATTGCGGTAGTTATTAGTGGGGCTGGAGAAAAGAGTTGGAAGGAATGGCCAAAACCTGCAGTCACTGACAGGTCCTCCATGGCTGGTGGGAAGAAGAAGGGGAGCAGCCAGTTGCTTCCTATGAAACACTGTCCCTTTCTGACAGAGGAGAGAGAAGGATACACTCAAGATTGCGTGTATATGGCCATTGGATGTATATGCAGCCTGATCCACTGCCCACGGAAGTCAAAGTTAAACTGAGTTTAACAAGAGCTGGACTAAGCTGATGTTTTAGTCCCTTTGACTCAGCAAAATACTTCACCTCCATCCCTAGTCAGGATGGGACACAATCACACACCTAACTTTCAATCTTTGATGTCAGCTGGCCATTAAAAATGCCATCCGGAACACACATGAACTTTGAAGCAGGACCAATGGAAACACTATTGCTCCAGCACAACAAGGTGATATCAAGAAAATTGCATGTACCTTTCCTGTAAGAGTTCTATGGGAAACAAAGTCTCTGCAATTAAAAATAAGTAAAGTGCAGAGCCCTCAGTGACTGCTCGCTTTGTTTATTCAGTATATTTTGTTTATTAGGTATATTAGGAGTCGCTGTAGACTGCCTTTGACAAACATTTTTGGTATCAACAAAATCCCAGTAACACTAAGCAGTTCAGATTGTAGCCTTTGAAACTCCTTTTCTAGACAACATTCATCTTCCTAATTAATAATTAATCACACTGTGTTTTTAAAGAGATTATCAGGTGTGATAGCAGAGTGTGCCTAAGGCAGTGACTTCATTAACCATACAGAAGAAGTTTACTTTGTAGTTCTCCAGCCTGTCGCAAGGATAGGTGCCAAAGGGGTCTCTCTTGGGTTAGAAAGTCAAAGAGCAACAATTTAGAGCAGGAAACAATTGGGCTATTATTTTTCTTTTTTCTTTTCCGTCTTAAGGAGCTTTTAAATCATAAATCTTCAGATGCTTGTTGTGCAATTTAAGACTCAAGTCGACTTTTCCTACAAAAAGGTTCCATTCTGTGAAGAACGGAGCGCCCTTCCGAGTTACACCAAAGACCCTCCTCTGTTGGTGCACGTTACCATGGTAGGAAGAGTTTACAAACACTGTTCCACCTAATAAGGCTTTGAAGTGCATTTGTGCAGAGACGCTCCATAGCATGCCAAGAGTGTCAGCAGGGCTGGAAACACTGATTTCACCTACAGGACAGTATCTCAAGTGCACTCTCAGCAAGAACTCACAGAGGATCCTGCCCATACTGGAACCAGTTTGTGGCCCTGACTTGAAATGTCAACAGCAGCATGAAAGCTAGCATCCTCCCGAGGATTACAGGACTATTTTCAATGTAATCAGCCAAGAATAGTGCTGGACAAATAATCATTACCAACTAATCTGATTTATTTTTGTCAATTGGGCAGCTCTATGCATTAATTCTGGAAGGATTTCCGCACTATCAATAAAAACGTTTCTCTTATTTGCCTATTTTGCTATTCCCATTGCTTGGTTTCAGTACTGATGGATACTTTATGCCTTTTCTCATTAAGCTTTTGCTCACCTTTATGAAGTGTCATTAGAATTATTCCCACTGATGGGGAAACAGGGAGGGTAATGTTCTGCCCGCAGACTGGACTGATAATCCAGGTGAGACTGAAAATCAGATGCCCTGACTCTGCCTCCTCTCTAACCAGCAGGATAATAACAAAGAACACAAATCCCCGGCTTTTTTGAAGTGCTTTTCACAAAGGAGTTGCAGAGGAGGGTGCAACTACCCCCTGTAACTTAGCACTAATCTACAATTAAATATACTAGTGAAACTATTTGATACAATGGGTCCATTCCTCCTTGAATTTTCTCCTGTGAATTATCGTCTATTTTTAGGCCTTTTATTTTTAGGCTGCTACATGCTATTGCTGGGCAACTTGACCAACTATTAATTGGAAATGTTTTGCTTCTCATGCAGTTTTATTTCTTTGCTTTCTGCACCACTTAAACCAAACTATCCTCCAAGGAGATGACAGGCTACAGAGAGCACATTTAAAGGACAGTCACAAGCTGTGCTCTTCGGGTGCAGTGTGGCACTATTATAAACCTTTTGCTGTTCTCTCCTCCTACACCTGCGTACGTTTGTGTCTGTGCATGCATTTTTCTTAAGCCATGTCAAACTTTATGGAGTATTAGGGCCATATGGCAGCAGTTCAGCAAGCTCTCAGTATGCAGCTGAGATTACAAGACTCCCTGATCACAGTCAGTGGAGTCCCGTGACAATATCCGTGTGCCATATACGGTGCTCTATCATGACAAGTAGATCCAAATGATCTGACATGGGGAGGGGTGGGAGCTGGAAAACCCAGCAGGGCACTTCACAGCTGCAGGTCCCCACATTTTTGGCAGCTGCGTTACGGACTTTCTTCGAGGTGCTGTGCCACCCAGCCAAGTTCGAAGCTGAATTTAAGAGAGTGGTACATGATCATAACCACTATTTTTGATACTATTGTCACTACCTTTCTCAGTAACCTAGACAACAGCAAAAACCTCATTTCTTTCCAGTTCCAGAGCACTACTACACTAGTTTGAACTACTGTTCGAACTGAAGTTCAGTGGCAAAGCATAAGTTGGGAATAAAATCAGCCCCCATTCAACTGGCATTTCATTTAAAGGGACTTAACATTTGCTGAGATATTTAACTCTGCAAAGCTCACATGCCTTTGCAAGCTACCACTTTAAAATGCTAGCTAAAAATATTTGCGTTATCTGAAGTCAGATGAATAAATCCTCCCTACTGCTGGGTACACAGTGTGGCAGTGCACAATACAACTGCAAATTTATTTGTTAGAAACTGTACATCTGTTATGATTTACACTTGCCAAAATATAATTCTTTATGGCAACAATTGTTTCATGGTGCTTAAAGTTTTTCACCTCTGTGCCAGGAATCTCATATGGGATAATTCCATGACCTTGGAATCCAGCAGATACATTCCACATCTGTCTGGTCTGGGAAAGCCCGAGTTTGTTGTGTGAAAACCAGAGTGGGAAAGTAAGACCTGGAAATATCTGAAAATACAGAAACTGCAGGGCTGCTTCTTTTTTTCTTTTTTTTTAATTACCAGTTTCAAGTGCAGTAAATCAATCTCACAGAAGTGGTTACGTTGCTTTTGTAAGCAGACATTCACTTCTGATCCTATCTTCAATTTAAGGAATATGGTATAAACATTAAAATAATTCTATCTCTGGAAAAAATCACAGCCTTTAAATATTAAAACTAAATCTTGTTGAAGGCTGCTTGAGATTTAAATGGAAAAGCACCCAACCTACTGCAAGTAAACATCTTACTGGTGCTTGTGAAGATTTAGGATAGCAGAAAAACTGTAGCTGTCCTGGAATCCCAGGGTAATACTTTTCTCATTAGACTTTTTAACAAAAAATGAACCATAAATGGCTTTGTGAGCAGTGAACTTAAAAAGCCCTGGTTTCCTGTGACTCTTCCCTGTGCACATTTTCTGTTATTCTAACAATTTGGCTGAGCTCCTGCTGCAGCCTTGCTCTCCATGGGGCACTGTAGCATTTTCATGCATACAACCTGCACCTCAACAACCTGCACCCTGCTACAATCTGTGCAGCACTGGAGATAAGACAGTGGACAGAAAGCCATGAAAAAAAGGTTATGCCAAGAAAAAAGGGGAAAAGGTGAATGGGCTTGCTTGACAGAAGGGGGAGACTAAATATTCTTGCCCACACTAACCAGGATGATATCCTGGTTTAAAGCAGGAATTGCTGTTCTGATCATCACCTAGGCTAGAAGTCTTCCTTTCAACAGGGTTTAATGGTTGCACTTCAGTCTGCAAATCCTGAAGGTGCCAATTCACTTATAGGCTACGTCCTTCTGCAGGACCAATGTACTTAAAAGATGGTATCCCAAAGGGATGTCACATAGGAATGCAGCATTGCAGGCTAACCAGAAATGAGTGATTAACTTATGAAATTCATACAAAACTGTGCTAACAATTTAAAATCCATGTGTGAGTCTTGAGTGTCTTAGAGAACCTTTTTATGATAGCAGTCACAAGATCCCACTTGGAACCAGCATTTGTGATACTGGTGCACCACAGCTTTATAAATTGGTAACTGATTTGTCTAACGCATGCCATAAATGACATGGTTTCTAATAAATTAGTACCTTGCCCAAAAACTGTGTGGCAAAATCTAGCTTTGTAGTACTGGACATACTGTACTCCAAAGGAGGCTGCATTCTGGTAGTATATGAAATGGTTTCTGCATATATAGCAGCCAAACAAATCGGCTGCATTTTGAGTGTTTTGGATTATAAGGCAACAAACATCAAAAAACATATGAAAGAAGCTAATGACTTTTCAACATATTGTGACAACAAACCAGCCAAAACTACTTTCAACCAGTTTGTAGAATAATGTGTTCCTGGCGGCTTGCATCAACTCTCCTGCAGAAAAGTTTAACATCAAAGATGTGAACTCCTGTGAAATGAGGTTTAAAATACAAAGCTTAAACTATGTGTGAGTGGGCACAAATACTACTGCAGCACAGCAAATAGTTGATACTGGATGTTCATTCTTCAATGTAGAAAAAATATAGGCAATTTCCAAAGTGAGAAACTATGTTAGTTTTATAGTGGAAGGGTGAGGTGAGCAGATACTTTATGACTATGCAGTATGCAGGGTTAATATTTTTCTACCCATTCAAGTCTTAACAGCTGTTCCATCAAGAGGGGGAAAATAAAGGCCCTTGGTAATTCTTAAGCAAGCTGCCAATTTTCCACATGGGATTTGATGGCTAAGAAAATTAGGTTTTCATAGTCTCATGCTGCTACAAGGAATAATAGCACACTTAGTAACATTAGTAGAAATAAAAATTCCATATTTGTGAAAAAAAAGTTATATTTCCTAAATTTTTCTTATATACTAAATATCTTATTAACAACAACAAAAAAATCCTATCTAAGATCTAGTCTCTTTTATTCTGACACTATTGTTTTGAAGCGGCACTGCTCATCACATATTTAAAGTTCCTTAAGTGTCTAACTGTGTGATATACAGGTGCAGTTATTTGCACTGACACTTTTGTGAGCATAAGAAGAGAAACTATGTTCATAAATCAAATACGTGTTTCCAACACGCAAGAGGAAAGAAGGATGGAATTTTATGTGTCAGATATTGATTATGAACCAAATTCTGGCTGCCTTGGGTAGAGGCACCTGTCCAAAAATCCACAGATAAGGACAAATCAAAGAAAAACCTGTTGGCCACTAAGCCATTTGGAATGGGCACTGTACAAGCCCTTTATCATCTGAGTGGGGCAGGGTCTCCTTCCTCCTAAATCACATCACAACACAGCAGCCTGATGGAGCCAGACGTATTCTGTGTACATACAACTGGATCCCAAGGCAACACAATGATACGAGCTTCCTTACGTCCATCTGACCCTCCTTCTCCCACAGTGGGGGATTCAGATTACCTCTTAGCTCCTGTGCCACCACTGCCTTGTTGCTGGTCATGTAACATCTGGCCCGGGGTCTGCACTTGAACTGTCACCACGCAGCCACATGTTGGTCATTCCCTGTCTATAGATTTGTGTATGAACACTAACAGCTGGTACTGAAAAGCTCCTACTTCAATACATATACAATCATATCCTCATGCTGTCTTGTTATTCTGAGTCTCTCTAATACCTTTTTATAACTTGTTATATCACAGCACCTAGGTATTTGTATGAGACATCAAGGATCCAAATATTTATGTCAGAGAGGGAGGAAAAACGCCGTCAGCATCTGTTTGGAGAAGTGAGATGGTGGAACTGAAGTGTCAGATAATCTCCCAAAAAGATGGCAGCATTTTCAGCTGCCTGACAGATCTGTCTGCCTGTGCGAGAGTAAACAAGAAAATGGCGCAGCCATTTGGACTGAGTTTAAGGCAAAACAAAGAACAAATTATCCATTTTCAGATCAGGTCTCCTGCTCCAGTTTACAGATGTTCGTCTGTGATTTCCCGTATAAGTCTCTTTGGGAACAAAGATCAATGCACTGTGTGGCTGGCCAGCCTTGTTAAACTATTGGCGATTTAAACAAGAAAAACCTCATGTAGAAAGCAAACCTTCAAACAGGAAAGACACTAGACACACCCCAAAATTCCTCTGCGTCTTCAATTTACTGGAAATTAGGGATCGTCCCACTTAAGACATTTCCATGGAACTGGTGTCTGAATCCATTTGAATTTTGAGCAATTCTCCTGGTTTGAGTGGAGTTAGTTCAGATTTATGCTAAAGTAAGAGATTAAACTGAACCCAAATGTCTTTAATACAAAGTCTTAATCTTTACCAGGAAATGACAGAGCTTATCAGGATGCCAACCTTACCTCTGTAATAATGAAGAAGTCATCACCGGGCTCTCCCTGCACAACAATTTTTTCTCCATCTTCAAACTGGACAGGTTCCAGTGCATCAGCCACTGTCAGCCGCTCCCATTTGTCCAGGGACTCTAAAATATTGAAGATCATAAAGCTTTATTATAAAAAGACTCTAACTTTGGCTGAAGATTCGTATCTAAACTGACAGCTCTGCTATGCCTGGTTCTGTTATAAAAGAAACATTTCTTTCATCCAGGCACTTTGCACGAACCTCCAGTTGGGAACCATGAATGTATTTATTCATTGTGTCTTAGACTTTAGTAATCACCCAGATAATAATCTTAAAAGTTGGACAGGAAAAGTTGGCTCCGGTTCTCTACGCCTGCGATCTGATCTGCGCTGCCCTGATGGTGCAGCGGACTGGAGCAGCCTAGGAGCTGTTTGAAGATACCAGTGATATGGGAGTGCCAAGATCCTCTGTTACCACATCCCACACCAGATGTCAGAACAAGTCCTACTGTCTTTTCGTCAGAGTTGCTCTCAGACGGTTACCGATGGCCTGCTAGATAAGCGATGCAAAAGTGCCGATCTAAAAGATGACTCTTCCCCCATGGGTGAGACCATGCAGCACTGAAGCCAAGGGCAAGACCCTGGTAGCATGGGTGGCAGTGGGACCAGAGGCTCAGTATGGATGTTTGAAGTGGCACCTCTGTTTCATTTGCCAGTGGGATGGCTTACAAAGTGTTTTTCTTTTCATTCCCCCACTTAGAGAGAAAAGTTATAAAACTTAAAGGTAAACTTCAATAAGAAAATATTAACGGTCTGTTTTATGAGTAATGGAACTAATACAGCCTGGTTCCTGTCCCTTTGTGTCCCATCACCCACCTGCAGCTGCCACAAATCCCCTGTGATGCCTACATGGCAAAAGACAGCCTGCACAGCAGCTAGTCCAGGGCTGCTCACTGTCCCGCTGCCTTCCTCCTCCTGCATTTGCTAAGGGATGAACTTTACCCGTCCTGCCCCCGGGGAGAGGAGGGGTGCCAACCTGTGTCTTTCTCCTCTACCCATTTGCATGAGAATTCAAGACAATGAATTGTACTTGAACTTCTGTACTTTTGTCAGATTTGACTGAAAGAAGTGACAGGTTTAAAAGTTATTAAAAGAAACAGACAATACAATGATATAACCTTCACCGCCTCAAAAAGCTGGGCTAAAATTCATGTACTAGAGCTCTGCTGATTCTTACTTACTATGAATTATTGAACTATGGTAAGTCAAGACATAGCTCCTGACAGCAGGATTAGATCTGGGTTTTTCTCTCAGGCTCTAGTTTTCCCATTTTGTTCAAAATATTGCTTAGAAGTATTGTGTGAGGGTGAAAGAGTTGTTCTTTAAAAGTTAAAAAGCCTTTTGGCTGAGCTCAGAAGTGCACACCACGTCTGGTAACAAAACCAGATCGAAGTGATCAACGTACGAAAGGTAAATTTTCAGTTGCCTGACACACATACATCTGCGTGTTTTTATGCCACCTTCTGTTGCTGTTTGGGAAACGATTATTTCTAATATTTTCCCCACCTATAATCACTAGTGCACTTTCCTGTGGCTTTTGCTGCAGAAGCATTAATATCAAGGACCAAGCCCGTATTGTCAATGCAACATTCAAAAAGTGCTCTGTTTGACTAAAAATAAGCATAAAACTCTTTCATACAGACTAGAGTAGGCTTTTTCATTTTTTTTTAAAAAAGAACTTGGTAATTAACAATGAAAAGAAAGAGTCTCTTGAAACTTCTTCTTCAGTTGGCTTTATGAAAAATTCAAAGCTAATTCTATCTGCGGTCACAAAGTATCTCTCTTTTGTCTAAAGGAATTGTACCACTACAAATACATTGGTTAATGGTTCTTGCAAACAGAGCATTATATAGAAGATTGTACATGATAAAACTCCTGAAGTTTTAGTTGCAGAGTTAAAGTCAAGCATCAAATAAAGTAGACCATATGCAATCTTTTGCAATTTCTAAATTGTACGTATCAGTTCATGGCTTTACATTTAACTAAACTCCAGAAGAAAGATTTTAAACAATTAGTTTTCTCATATCTTGTTCAATACACTATAAGCAGCTACTGATAATCTAAAAAATCCTTAGATTTAAAAAAAAAAAAAATTGCTCTTACAGTTATATGGCTAGCTGCAGACACTATGCAAGCCTTGATAAAATATATATAAGAAGCAGGTAGAGGTTTTTGCACCACAAAGTCACCGAGTTCTGACCACATTAAGGCATGAAGTTGACTTCTCAATGCTGTGCTGAGATTTCTAAAATACCTTTCTGTTTCCCAGCTGCCATCTACTTTTTAGACATGTGAAATAGATCCTTACATATTTCACCTAAATTCTCGATGCTCCTGAAATGACGCGTTATTTTGTCTGGTGAGTTTCCATACTTAAAAAAGGTTCAAATCTTGAAGTCCTACCTCATTTTTTACTGAGATTGAAGAGCCATACTGCAAACTAGGATATAATTATATTGCAAACCGCATGTTTAAGGAAGCGCATCTTTGAATAACCTTTCTACTCTGAAATCGTTTTGAGATGTCTCGTAATTGCTTCTCATTAGTGCAGGTGCAGAGATCCTTTTTTCTTTAAATACTCATTGTAATTTGGTATAATTTGTGCTCTTAATTTAGGAAGATTTAAATTAAGCATAAACTAAGGCATTTAAATGATGAAAACTTCATTAAAAAGTGAGCAACATACTTGGCCTTACTTTAAGCATATAAATGTAATTGAAAATTTCATGCATAGCACCTCTCAGAAGTTCAAGTATATTTTCACTAAGACTCTCATATTTCAGGTAAATAATCTCAAATGGTGGAGGAATACCATAAACAAGAAAAGAAAATTGTTTAAATAGAAATATAAGTATTTTAATTATATAGCAAATTAATCCTGTACTGTTGGGGTTTTTTTTCCAAAATAGCCCCAGCAGAAACATGATGTTTCTCCTACAGCATCAACATTTCATTGTACTGTCTAACACTGTCCTCCTTATTAGAAGCTTTTGTTCTCCTAATGGTGATTGATTGGTCAGGCATTATGGGTTTGTTGTTTTTCCTACTGAAGGCCATCAAGAACATGTCCAAATTTCGTGGCTATCACATTAATCAAAGGGAAACAAAATCCAAGGACAAGAAGCTAAACAGATGTTTTAAGAATGTGAGACAGGGGCTGTAAAATACACAGAAGAAAAAAAAACTAGTCCATTTTGATTTGTGAGGTTAGTTTGTTTAGTGCACATAAATACAGTATTCGCACAGGAAAAAGCTTATCACCTGTCACCTGGAAGGATGTAACTAGACTTCATGACAAATTCATATCTCTGCACTGCTTTCTCCTCTATCCATATGATCTCTACTGCAACAGCAGCTACCAAAAGGTTACCAGTGCATGCCTGCTCCCATATTTAAGGCAAGATTTGCCCTTCAAACAAATGTTCAGGGCATATTAAAGAATGAGAAAAACAAGTCCTAAAAAGGGACCTTTACACTTTCATTCCTTCGGAAACAATGCAACCGTGAGACCTTCTGTTTGACCACTGTTGCTTTCATCGTGCCATCAAAGACCAAAATTAATTCCGCCAACACGTATAACAGAGGAACTAACACACAAGTCTAAAGGGCAACTGACCTAAAATGGAGACCTTGCTCAGGAATTCTTCATACATCTTCCGCTTTCTCAGCGTGCTGCCCTGTTATTAAAGGAGAGAGAAAAAGGAGGTAGAACATTACACAAAGTATTTTTATGATTTCTTCCTACAGCTGCTCTTTTTTTTCCCTCCCCTTCCAAATCTTAAGCACAGCCAGTATAAACAGCCTAAGGCAAATGTTTCCCCATAAAATGTCTGGGCAAGTTGTATTCCTGATAAGCAAAGACAGAAGGAATCAAATTCAATCCTGCTGTAATTTCACTGACTTCACTGGTGTTACTGGACACCGCGAATGAATTGTATCCATTATTTACAGGCACTCATTTTAAAGCCAGAGCTTCATCAATTAACTGTTGAGCTAATTCAATATATATCTTGTTACCAATGAGGCCCTGCTAGAAGGCAATTTACAATTACAAAGTAGGATAAAACTTAAAATGTCCCCCTCACGGGTCCCATCCTTTTAGGTTAAAACCTCTTTAATGCCAAGAGCATTTATCTGTAAGCCTGGTTTATATTCTGTACAGTGTTATATGTACTGTTACTGCTGAGGAACCTATTCATATTATTATTTTAACAAGATTTAAGCGTTTTGGAGCAGACAATCCATCAACGTATATGCAGCCACCAGCAGAGTCATTCCCACTCTAGTAAGATTTTATTGTGTGATAAATTACTGAGAAACCTTCTGCTTACCCAGTGTTTGATCACATAGACAGAAACCATAAGTAGCCATTCCAGCACGCATTTTTGACAGAGATTCAGGTATGAACAAATACGATGCCGTTTTACCAATACAAAAATAATTAATTAATCCTTAACTCCTCCTGCAGTGACACAAATGACTTGAAAACCTTCCCAGATACTCAAGAGGAACTCCAGGGTCTTCCTTGGTACCGTGCAGTTTATTCCACACTGTTATATGACAGCCCACATCGTTTCTGCCTGAGTAGATTCCCCATGGATATCGAAGGCTGCTTGGTGCCTGCTAGTCAAATCTACAAGGCAGGAGTACAGCATAAAGATGACACATTCATCTTCTGAAGAAAGGGGAAATAAAGATGGCATTCACTTATAGGCTGGGCAGAGAAGACAGAAGCAAATGTCAGCGTCTGCCATAGAAAAAGCCACTTCTCCATTCCTCCTTCTCCAAGTGAGCAGTGGTAAGTGCTGGAAGCAGAGGCAGAAAGTGAGGACAAAGGAAAAGGAGAAGAAACATTTTACCCTCCACTGTCAAAGCATTCAGAAATGTATGAAAGTATGAAAATGGGAAAGGCTGGTATACTCAAGTGCAATGATATAACTAAGAATTAAACATTGTCGCTCTTCCTACGTGCATTGTACAGGTGGGGCTTGATCCAACGACCACCAAAGCAGCGGGAATCTTTCCACCAACATCAGCAGGCTTTGGCATCAGCAGAAGCTGCTGGGTGCTCTCCTCTGGGGACAGCTCCCATTTGCACCTCTCTCCTGGGGCCACCCCTGCTCCAAAACAGCCGCAGCACCATCAGGAGCTGCTACTCTTCCCAGGTATCTCTGGATCAGCAGCAGCACCAGCTACCGAGGTCTCCCCCTCTGCACCCCGTTCACAATTTCCAAGTCTGGTGATGACAGTTCGCCTCTCAGCGATAGCATCGGTAACCCTTGTCTGACCTCTCTGTCTGACAAACCTGGTTCTCAACCTCAGGGGCCCCCGAGAGCATTTGAAGTGCCAGAAAGAAAAAAAAAAATGAACTTCAAACAGAGGAGGCTCTGCAAACCACGCCAGATCCTGACAGCTTGCTGCGAGACAAAGAATGGAAAACTGGACACTGTGCAGTTGTTGCTTTCCTCCCTGCAATCGAGTGGAAATGAAACCAGCAAAATTGACAGCTGTGGAAAACCAGATTGGTGGTTTAGTCTGATGGGCTGGGGCACCCAGGGACAGATGTGGAAAATGCTTTTTAAATGACTTGCGGGCACAGATGAATTTTAAGAAGCAGTAATCAGTAGCCATAAGTGATGCCTGACCACAGCTTCAAGTATTTAGAGATGCAGACAAGACCCAGGAAGGTAAGAACTGCAGGCATCCCACCTGGCCCGGAGAGCAAGAGCCCATCGCTTCCTACAGGAAAATGGGTGTGTTACGTCTTGGCTAAACTAAGCCAAGGCAGTGGAACAGAATTCACCATGAAGACAAGTGCAAAAGCAAAACTGAAGTGGAAAGAATTAATTAAATGTGCTATTATAATTTTTTGTATTGTGATAGTATCTAGAACCTCAGTGGGACTCCACTTAATGCAAATATCCCATATCTCAGAATGATACCACAGACAAAGGTAAGGGAGAACAAGAGCCTAGGGAAGAACTAGGTTGAGGCTTAGGAGTCCTATTTCCCAGCACATGCACTGAAACCCAAGGTGACCCAACTGACGGCTCATGACTCAACCTGCAGGATGGCTCCATCCAACCCTCCATCTCTCCTGGAGGAGACAACAGCCTCCAGGGTAGCACGAGCCACCCAACAGCAGAGTTTCCCCTAAGGGTGCCCAGGCAGGCACAGAAGCTGCCTCTGCATTTTCAGAGCACATGAGGCTGGATCCCAATCGGCACAACCAGATCCCAATTTCTCTCCAAAAAGGAGAAGCTTGGCTCACCCTCATGCACATTGTTTTCACTTGAGTGTGTTTTCCTGCTCAAGCTTTCATAAGCACAGTGAGGAGAAGAGATTTTGAGAGAATACTACTCTAATACAAGCTAAAAACAACGCAGCAGTAGAAATCTTACAAACAACCAAAGCATATGCTTATTTCCATTGGTATTAATCATCTTTTCCTCCCCGTGAAACAGAGAGAGAACATGCCTACTTCCCACGTTCCTTGATCAGCCTAATATTCCCCTCTCATCCTCTCCCATAGGCATAATGTCACCTCTGACTCCTGATGTCCTTTTAATACTTGTTTTATTTGGTCTAGACACTTTACCCAAATTGTTGAGGACATGAGTATGAACACCATTATAACCTCTTCTACTACCCTTCAAGTAATTTCTGCAGAAGTCTCAACTGGCGCGCTCTCTGGGACACGTGCTAAGTCTGTTCTTGTGCAATATTTTCATGGGTCTTCTAGAAGCAGCAACAAATCAGACAGTAACGATAACTGCAGAGTAGGAGATCCTACGAAAGCTTGCCAGGACAGGAAAATAACAAGAAAGAACCTAGAGACATTAGAAATGGGAGTAGAAAATAATAGAATGAGCTTCTGTTTGGAAAATACAGCTAAGAAATGCAAAGAAAAAAAAAATCCAAAGCACAGCTGTTTGACGAACGGAAGAAGACTGGAAAGTTGTAAAGCTGAAAGAGATTTACAGACACTAGGTGAGACCTGGTTTGCAACATCAGACTGCAACAAGAATACAGCCAAGGCTATTTTGGTCTGTATACTCAAAGACATCATCCAGGAATGAAGTTCAGAGGCTGCATCTCCATGGCTCGGATGTGACGGCGCCTGGCATGCTACACTCTGCCTGGGTACCTCTTCTCCAGAAAGGTGCTCCCAAACCAGAGCCTGAAGAAATGCTAAAACACTTATGGAGAGCCAGTAAGGAAGGAGCAAAACAAACTCAGCCTGTATAGGTCAGCTCAATGCTGGGATCATTGTATGTCATGCTCATAGCTAGCATGCATTGTTGCAAGGGTTTTAAGCAGACAGTGATAATCATCTACAGATATATGACAGAAAGAGAGGGCAATTTAGTACAGTATAACTTGACATAACTCAAAGTAATAGGAGAAAATTAAGAAAATCTAATTTAACATTAATATCAAAAAAAATCTTCCCAACTTAGGAATTATTCTCTTGCACAAAAGTTTCCCAAGGGAAGGAGCAGAAATCTTACTGCTTGAGCCAGATAAAACCAATAGTAAATGTACATGAATAATTCTGCACTGGCAGGGTTCTTGATGGCATGTTTTAAAAAGTCTTTATTAATTCTGCTTTTTCTAACCTATTAATATCTTATTTCAATAGTTGCTGCTTCTCCCTCTCCCCCCTTCCTTTGTTCACTTTCTCCCCGGTTCTGAGCTGTCATGCACAAGCTCGTCTTCTTAAAGACAGTGGTTCCCACTAACTCCGAAGACTTGTTAATATGCTAAGCTGCAGTGCTCCTCCCTGAAACAGTCCCAAGGAGAAACAAGATCACTTGCATTTGCCAAATCCACCCAGAAAAGAGCTCAAAGCCAGTTTTAGGACACCTAAAAAGGTAGCAAGCCCTAGGCTTAGGTTAAGCAATACACAGGCTAGGAAAAATGAATGCCCCAGAAATTATAACATGTCTGGTTGAACAGGACTGTTGCATCTCTCTTCCAACTGCCCCTTCTTCACTTTCCCTGTTTTCTTCCATTTTTTCTTCCCACTCCTCCAGTCCAGTCTCTGTCTTTCTTCCCCTCTGCTCACCTCTTTGCTTTATCCCTCCAGCACTCTTCATGTCTTCTTTCTTGCTCCATTTTTTCCGGTGCACAGATGGGCTGTCTGGAGTTGATTGGGTCCTTCCTAGAAATTCCCACCTTCAGTAAGAAGCCAAACAAATGGCTACCGAAAGGCAAAGCATGGCTCAAGTTTCAAATAAAAGAGTTATGCTGGCAGGAGGTGCCGGAATGGCCTTCTGGACTGCTCCAGCCCCATTTAAACCCTGTGTAAACCTGATATTGAATGATGCTTTGGGTGTACATTCTTACAGGAGCACGAAAGAAAGAGTCACTGTGCATACTGGCCATGAAAACAAAATAGCCCACAAGGTCCCGGTGCTACATTGCACAGATGTTGGATGGATTGCAGGCTTTGGATTCGCTTTATGGTTTGGCCACCATGCAACCTACATTTTACGGAAACATGAAGTCCTGCTGACTTATTTTGTCTGAGAGGAAAAAGGCACTTGTTAAAGAACTTGTTCTCAGGTTCAAAGCTGTGAAAAGACGGTAAAACAAAGCCAAAATAGCATAAATGAAATGAGGCGTAACATTAGGAACTGCCTAACCTTGATTTGTCATGACTTATAATCCAATATTACAACTCACTTTCTGCAAGCAAAGTTTGCCAAACAGGCAAAAAGTATTGTACCCCATGCAACTCTGCTCTCAGAGCCAGGTATCTTGGACCATGGGAACTACAGGATAGTTAAATAATCCTGAATCAAGCCGCCCTAAAGAAGAAATTACAAGAAATTAATACTTCAAATTTCCTCAGTCTGGGAACTGAATTGTCTGGGCGATCAATCTGATGTTGGGATACAGACATTTGCTTCTCTGGTATTTGTGGTATTTGCTGTATTTAGAATACAAATATTGTACTACCCTGGGATGTTCCCCACTTTGTGACGCTCTTGAATCCCAATTGCAAAGAAGCGAGCAGCAATATTTCAGCAACTGAATTACAAAAAATTCCATTGCATCTCTCCCAGAAGAATGTAAATAAATAAATATAGAATATGTACATAAATGTATGTGTGTATGCTTGTGTGTGCATACAGAGGACAAATACATAAAAAAATTTGCAATAGACTGAAAAGTATGCAACTCAGCACAGAAAATTTTATGAAATAAATGGAACACACAGATGGGCAGTTAATTTGTGAGTATACCGAGGGGGGAACACGTTGAAGTGGTTTTTTGTAATCCATCTAGTACAATGAATTTCATGGTACAATACTTTGTCAAGGATTGTAGTGAAAGCCAAGCAATTTCACTGCAAATCCTAACACAAAGAACTATCCCAACATTTACAATCATCACAGGTGCTAAAACAAATTTGAATGTGACCTTCAAGCCATCAGGATACCTAAGCTGAGACAATGAAATATAAAGAAATATAACTGTTTTAACAAACTTCTTTTGGGACAGGCTAAATAATAAATGGATGACAAGTGTAACTAAAAGCCAGCAGGAACTTTTTGCATCAGGCTTTGTCCATCCAAAAAAAGGAAAATGCAAACTCCCAAACCTCCTGAGATGGATTTTATTCATACCATAAACCAGTCAGGATCAATGAGACACATAAGTGGGGAAAATGGCACTAAGTAGAAATAAAAACTAGAAATTACTAAATGCGAAGCAAAGAACCAAAACAGAGCCTGCAAGGAGAAATGAGGTAGAGAGTCAAGTGTCTCATGACTTTTTGGCAAGCATGGATCTGCAGGCATGATTTGCAAATAAATATTTACAACTTGAATAAAATTTCAACGCTAGACTGAGAAAACATGAGGCTGGTCACGGCCGGGAAGGAATGCAGATGAAAGAAAAAACTATCTCCGGTTATGGAGGGGCTTTATCTGACCAAAGCAAAAAACCATATCTTTGGGAGAAAAACGTCATCGATCCCTTGGACAAAAGTATTTGCAAACAGAAAACAAAAAAGAAAAAAAAATGCTCCCTCAGTTTTAAAATCATCTTAAATGATATATTTAGAAGATATCCTAAGCATTACTACCTCTTATTTAAAGGCAGAAGCATTCCTACATCCAAAATATCCAGCAGCTTTCTAAAAACATAAGGTTAGAGGCTAAATGGCAGGAAACCATGTTTCTGGGCCTTGAAAGGGAGCTACTACTGCATCTTGAAACTGAATACAGCAAAACCAGTCATGTAATGGTGGAGTTAGCTTCAAGTATGAAATGCAGCCACTGAAACATGATGTAATTAATTCTTGGGCTTGAGGAAATGTGCAGAGAGCCACTGTAACCTGCCTTCACACAAATGCACAGACAGGTGTCTCATTTCACCTACAACAAAGAAATTATCCACACTGCACCTACAGATAAATGAAAAGACGACAGAATTCGTGTAGTCTGGATGAGTAAATTGCATTCACCGTGGACAGCACTTAAAATTGGACATTTTCTATACCCGCAGCAATGAATTCACCATGCTACCTGAAATATTTCCTATCTTAAGTATTGGGAATATCATAATTACACTGTCTGGGTATCTAATGTAATGCAACAGACCACCAGTTTTTAATGGCCCCAACTGTAAAAACACACAAGAAGAGAGAGAGGGAGAGAAAAAACCTCCATGTTAAGTTAAAAGTCTCATCAACCGCAGAAACTGAGCTTGTTAGGTAAGGTACAGTGGTCACTAGTTCAGAGAATATGTAAATTAATTTGAAAAGCACTTAGCACTACACTAGAATCAAATAGAAGTATATCTGTAATATTCAAGTTGGATGTATGGCTAAAGCCAGCATTAAAAACAGTCTTTTCCACTTGGGACTTTAAACCCTTTTAGTAGTATCCTGTCTTGGCATCAAATATTCATCTTCTGAAGGCTGCTATCAGATGGTAATGGACATATGACCAAACCTGAACGGCTTACAGGGCTGGATGATGTTAGGTACCACTATTTTCATCAACGCTAAAACTGAAATTACCTCTAGGCTACAAGGCCTCTGGATCTGTCCCTTCAATTCTTTAGTAGCAAGGTTACAGGCAGCTGTAAAAAGCTGTGCTTAAAAAGCCAAGGAATATGTGGCTTGTCCTGACATTTATTTCCCTCCTACATTCCTTCTCTTTTATACCTTGGATTCTTCCTTGCAGCATGCAGGTTCATCACATCAGTTATCCCAGACACCCCTCCATTGCATCCATGTACGACATGGGACAAAGAAGTTGTGTGTGTCTCTTAAATCTGTTAGGAAATTCTCCTGCTCTATGGTTTAGAAGTACCTTGCAAAAAGGTCTCAGTTACTACTGCCTGCTTCCCTGCACTGGAAAGCATTCAAAAACTATTCAACCTGCTTACGCACAGGAGAGAAGACAGTACGCTTCTTGTCATTATTCCTCTATTTTGACTTGGAGTGATCTGGCTGCATATTTTGGGATAGAGTACATTTCCATCAGATGTACTCTCCTAGATGTCAGTGTGATGTTTGTTTATGTGATACAGAACTCAGGCCATGAAATACAGAGTGAAAACCAGCAATGCTTCATACAGACATCCAGCAGTCATCACACAGTATAAATAAAGATCACTCTTACACTCTGTTGCTTAAGAACTAAGCATTTAAGTGTAAAATCTACTCAATCCTTTTGCTAATTTTTCTGTTATCCATGACATCCACTGAAAATATAGATGATCTCAAAATGCACCCTCCTTTATTATTCTGAGAGCATAGTGTAATTTCCTTCAGATCAGAATGAAACAATGCAGCTTTGACAGACAAGCCCTATTGAGAAAGAACCTTTACATAGAGTTATCTCTTTGTTAATTATCAAAAAGAAGGGAATATTTTATGGAGAAGGAAAAGATATGCACATGGACACTAGAAACAAACTCATTAAAAAAAAGTTATGACACTGCTAAAGTTAATTATCTCTCAAGTTTCCATTATAAACTCACCACTTGAGAAATGACAGCAAATCCATAAGCTAGCACACACCCCAGGTACCCAGAAGGTCTGTTGAGCTTTGCTGCAGAGATCAGGGAGTTTGAAAGGAGCAGAGCAATGAATCATTAGCAGGGACTCTGCAGCTACCATCCTATGATATGTGTGGCTGTGTGCTGGCTAACAAAGATGGAGGGCACAGTCCAAACAAGACTTTTTTTTTTTTTTTTTTTTTTTTACNTAATACAAGTTCAGACAAAGACCTCAGAGGCAAGGAGTAGTGCTGAAAGACATTTTGAGGTTCACAATGAGAAGGAGAGGATTTGCATAGCTTCAGTGGGTAACAGAGGCCTCCTGAGGTTTTCATTCATGTATAATAGTTATGAATAATGTTATTCAATTGCATTTCTGACTCAGCATCTTTCTGCTGAATCTTGTCCCCTTTTCCTTCAGTTCACTGAATTTAGTTACTCAATGTTATTGACATGTCCTCTCTCTTTCATGTAGAAACACAGACCGCGCAGCCTTCTATCATCAGTGTACTCTGAACACAGAATACAAGTGCTGGTACTACAAGAGAAAGTAAAATTATCAGCTCCATAAACAAGGCCATTTCCATAAACTTACCATTAAAATGCGTCTGTAGCTGTCTCTGTCGATGCCCCAGAGCTTGAGATCTGTCTTGGCCTTGACGGTGGCGGCCCGGGGTGTTCCATAGATCAATGCCAGTTCCCCAAAGCTGCCTCCTTCTCCGATGTTGGTGACCCACTCCCCATTGACATAAACCTACCACAGCACAAGACAAAATGAGAAGCAAAACCAGTTTGGGGACTTAGTTTTCCTCCTACTGCCAGTTACCTAAAAAGCTATTAGTAACTTCCTTTCTAATCACCAATGCTGGGGACACAGAAGGAAAACAAGAGCCTAACAGTTTCCGCAGTCAGTCACCAAAGAGGGCAACAACCCACTTTGTGGACAGAATTTCAAGTCATCTTGCTTCAGTACAATGACTGTATTTACTCTCTGAGTTTTCAGCTCCTGTGGTTAACTGGCATCATGTTTTCCGTCTTGTGTTCAAGGCTCAGACAGTCAACAAGCAGAACTGTCACAACTTTGGCTTTTTATTAACACTGTCAAACTTGAAAGGAAGAAGATTGGTTGATATGTGTAATGAGGTTTGCTGAAAAGCACCATGGCCACGAAATGAAAAACAGTCAAAACAGGGAAACATCTTTTGAAAAGGAACATTTTTTTCTTCCCTAAGCCTAGTGCCTCCAACAACCATTTAAATATAACTATTGAGATCTGTTTCTCCCTTAGAGACTAACTGCTTTGGACTTGAGAAGCTATACGCAGAATTATCCTTCGTTTTTAACATCAGCTCTACAGAAGCATTATTTGACCCACATCATATTTAGGTAACATATCCTCTCTAAACATGATATGGATCGATACCACTACCACAGTATTTTTCCTGGATAACATCTAATCTGAGAAGAATTCCTACACTTGAGTGCTATGTAAAACCTTCACTGGAGAAAGGGGCACTCGTGCAGGTGCTTTCCACTGGGCTGCATTTTCCTCATTATTCATGGACAAAACAGCTCATGAGACATAATAGTGTATTCAAAGACTGGTATGGATTGTGTATTCTGCAGCTTGTTTGTAGGCTTGCTGCTATAAACCTACACAATAAACCCTTTTCATTCTGTGAATGTGTCCGTGCGTTTAGAGGGTAGGAAAGGCTGTGTGCATTTACCCAGTGCAGAATATATCCCAATCTGTTACAGACCAATAACACTAGAAATCAACCAAAATGAATTTCATTTGTTTGGAAGCTCTGTGAAGAAAATTAATAAGAAGAAAATATGCAGGTATTCTCATCTTAAGCAGCAAACTATGGCAAAGGAAAAGACCATAACCTATTACCAATTAGTGAGTAATAGACCAGCAGTTTTTAAAAAATATATGAATTAGAGCTGTGTTCAAGCTGGGCATGAGAAAAGATGGTGACCAAAATAAATGAACTGGGGTCAAAATTCAACAAACTGTCAGTATTAATTTTACTTCCATCTTCATTTTATGATGAAAAGGCATATTACGAACTACAGCTGGAATCAATCCCAATTTATCTTCCCAATATTCAATTAAGATCCGATCCAGCTCCCACTGAGGTCAGTGAAATGCTGGTTCAGTAGGAGATGGATGAGGCCACGGAGCAGTTCAGCTGATAAAGAGACCTCTTGGGTATCAGCTGAAAAGAAGCAGTATTAGCATCACCGCTGAACTCCAGGCAATGTTGGGGCTCTTGGTGTTCCTGCAGCATCTGAGGATCAAGGGGCTGAAATAAAGGGTAAAAATAATCCCAAACAGGCAGGTGGTAGCACACTGCTGAGAAAGAGCTCAAGCCACAAAAGCTGTTTGTAGCTTCATTTCTTCACCACGACAGAATGAATGTCACGTAGGAGAATATCACACAAGAGAATAACAACAGCATTTCCTTTCAGACTTTTAAACTCACCGCAGAAAGAAAATCTCACAGGACATTGCATCTGCTTTTGATTCTCCCCATAATGAAAATAATGAAAGCAAAAGAAGTTTTGAAAAAGCCAGGCAAACCCAAGCACTTTCCAGGTGAAACAAGCAGGTAATACTGTGGCTCCTGGATCTTTTTTGTGAGAAAAGCAGGATAAATGGATGAATAGGATTCTGAAAGGCTTGTAACATAATGAGAATTCATGAAAATTTTTAAACTCAATTAATCCATTGCAAAATTGTCCAGATATATATTTGAATGTAGGGATACCTCCTTTCTGTAGGGGTTTCACCAGACGGACCCAGGGTTTGCTAAAGTAAAGTAATTCACGTTCTCAGTAAAGTCCCTGGGATGATGGGGAAAATCTAATAATTTCAATGAGTTTTGGACCACATCCTGAATGCCAACTGACATTGCATCCTTGACTCTTTTTCAGCACACCAAAAATACATGTGTTTCTATATGCTCTTTTGTGAAAAGCACAGGTTTTGTTATTGCAGAAGAGATGGTGTGGTAAAATGATTTGTTAACGCAATGGCAATTTCATTAAGGGACATAAACCAGGGTCTGAAGTATAAGCGGGAAATAAACTCATTCCAATATGTATTATTTTAAGCAGTATGGTGACATGTCTTGTTAAAGCAGTATGCATGATATGACTGCAGCCCAGAGAGGGGAATTACGCTGGTAAAACTCAAGGTAGAGCAAGTGAAGGATGGACATTTACTGTTGCACAGTTGTTATAAAGAGAGGCTACTACTAAACTGCTCTAAGATTTCTTTAATTTTGCTGTCTTACTTGACAAGACTCCCCAAAACGTATTTGACACCTTGCCAGTAAACAGTTTACGCAAATGGCCATTCCTCCACCCTAAGGGTGTCAGGTTTAAAGTACTCTGAGGTGAAACCAAATCACTGATCTGACAGTCTTTGGGCCCAGCATTCACTCCCCCAATAAAAATGCCATTTCCAATATCAATCTCCAAAAGAGAAAACAGCTTGAGAATAACTGTTGTTTTCTAGGAGGAAAACCATTGCACTTCATTCTCTGCAAAGGCCTAAGTCAACAATCAACTTTTGTCTTCATGATGAAGTTAAAGTGCATTGATGGCATGTTACATAGCCATTCTGCCCTTTAAGAGAGAGTTCAGCTCCACTATGAATCCCTTTAAAATAGATTTTTTAAAAAAGTAGAAAGGAAAGTAGCTCTGTTTGTAAGGTGTGGGAAGTAAAGCTATTTTAGGCGCAGAACAGCTTATGAAAGCCAATGTTATATGGCAGCAGCTCAGATGATCTCCTTCTTTATCCTAAAAAATGCTGGGCTGAGGTTTTGGCTCAGGCAGTTTTAGGCATTTGTGAACTCTGACCAAAGTGGTGAGTACGTAAGTGATTTGTTCCTAGTTGGTACTTGACCTGCCGATCACAGCTCCGTAATAGCTGGAACTTTCTTCTTTCATGCAGCTGAAGAGGAACGTAGAACTGCAGATGCCCAAATATAATCAAGCCATCAGGACCACCTACTTTCCACAGACAAAAAGTACTTCAGATTTTTATTGTTCTCCATCATGTAGTGTGAGCACTGCAATTTTTGTGGGCTTGAAAACCACATGACTTGGTTCACTTCATTATTTTTTTTAGGAAGCAAATGGGAAAAATCTCCTGTGAACATCAGCAGTTCCTTTCTTCATAGGCTGTGATATACATACATGCTAACTGCAAGAGAAAATGCAGTGAGTCACACAATGCTCAATGCAATAGGAATGCATCTTGGCCTCAATCATCTTTGTATTGTCTAGAGAAGCAGAAAGTAACCTTACCATGAGCAGTAATATAGACATTTCACTTTGAAGGTAGGATATGAACTTCCACCTCTGAGCTTCATTGGAGTGAATTTACCCTTACTTTAATTTTGTATTGCTGATTTCAAGCTAACTTTTAGCATTGTTTTTGCTGCCACTTTGTGATCTATGTGGTCAATCTAATTTGTTCCAGGCATTGCAAGTCTCAGATCTTAAATCCCCTCCCTCGGATCTGTTTGTAATAATTTGTGCTTTGTGTCTTGTCAAGCCTTAACATTTGTTATCCAAAAATGAAGATGAGGCTTATTTATTCTTGGAAAAATAAGCAAGTCTTAGACATGAAGGGTATTTATATGTGGGTAGCTTTCTCAAATAAAGCCAGTGCTTTCTTTGTAGTATGAATGTGCTTTTCTTAAATGAAAATATAAGAAATTGGAGACTGCCTTGAGAATCCTTAAAAATTCAAGCTGAAAAACTCTAAACTTTAAGATGTTCTGTTTCAAATTTCAAAAAGCATCCTTCTGAAATTAGAAAGAACATTAATGATGGAAGAATTCAAACAAAGAGCAATCTATGGAATGTAACAATAAAATATAACTAGTTTTAAAATGCAATAGTATTCTCACGTAAGCCACCATGTAATTTTCATCTTTGTACATACGAATTAGAGAGTTTGTATATACAAATAAGGACTTCAAGAAGATTTGACCTACAATCAAAAGATAATCTTATCTATTGTCCACAATATTCATGTATAGCTCCACGTATAGATTTATACAGTAAATACAGAACCTATTTAAGAAAAAATACTGAAAAGTTTTCATTTTGATTTTCACCATACTATAGTTTGGCTGCTGTTGTTTTACAAGAAGAAAACCTGAGAATGACTGTAGATAAAGTTGCTGTGACATTAGATAGAATAGGAAGTTGTTGAGTCTAAAAAAAATACATCTGTTTTAAAAGGGTAGTTGACGGTGCTTTTTAAAGTAAAAAATGTGAGGTTATAAGATTAAAATAATAAACAGGAAGTCATTTTTATATTTAGAAATATGGATTAGAGATTTTTGCAAGACACATACTTTAGTAGGTACTTTCAACATCTTTACTGGAAACTATAATTTAAGCTCTGCCAGCTACTTTTTGGTATACATTCACATTTGTCTGAGCCAAAAAGCTTCCGGTACTCAACTGACCTCTTAAGACTTCAAACCTCATGCCTTCATCTACCTAGTGTAAACTTTATCCATCTGCAGGGCCGGGTCATGAGTTAACGATTCTCAACTCTGAACAGCTTAGGAGGAAGACTGTGACTGATAACGCTATAATGCCCTTTCCCATCCAATGCCTGCTTTGGTCAAAGTATAACAGGTTTGTAGTACCCAGTGTATGACAGGAAAAAAACAGGTTCTCCAAGTCCTACCTCTTTCTGATTTCTAAAAACTTTTCTTTTACGCATGAAAATTTGTGCTCTTCTTCCTTGGCCCACAGTCCATGTTGAGCGTGACTGCCAACTGAAGGGCATTGCATCTTCTTTGGCATCCATAGTAATACCAGGAAGGAAATGTACAGATACTTTATTCTATGGATATGCTAACAGGGCTTGTTTATACCCTAAGAAAGTGTAAGAGTTGAGGATAAAGTATTATTATATTTTAAAATATTTTATTTTACTTCTAATTTGACTCAGATTATTTCCAAGGGAAAATATTAGAATGCTCTTACTCTTTGGGGTGCCTATGCCAAAAGTCTAACAGTAAATTAGTTTTAAATGTTGAGGGTTTTTTAAACTCAAAACATCACACACTGCTTTTGCTGGTTTGGCTTTGTGAGTTGGTTCTGTTTGGTTTTGGTTGCATGGTTGATAGATTATATTTGTTTTAGTTTCACCATGACTTTCTTCCAGGGGATGACAACTTTATGATGGCAATTGTGACCTCCATTATGTGTATCTTTGCATGTGAATGGAAAACCTGGGTGCTTATCAGTCATGATGTTCTCAGAGTAGATTGCTCCTTGAATCCAACAGTCCTGGTATACCTACCGCTTCTGTGCAGATCAGGGAAATGATGGAAGCATATAGCCTGGCCAGGGGTTAAAAGCCTCCATGCATATGCCAACACCAGCTGAACTAGGCAGAAAATGGTTTGAGGCTTTAAGTCTCGGGGTCAATTGTCTACTCTCCAAGTTGCTTTTTTTCTTGGAGAAGGGTGGAAGCATGCCAAAAAACTATCTGGCAAGGCTTAAATGAACTGCAGCTTACTTACTAGCGGTCTGGATTTTCTTCAGACAATAAGGATTTTAGCACTGCTGCCCAGAAAGTGGAAGAACTCTTTTCTGGGGACCACTATATACAGTGTGATAGTGCACACCCATGGGGTCTGGGAACTGCTGCCTTATACAGGAGCAAGTTACTCTGCACTAACTGCCCTGGCACAGGCTTTACTCAGGGGGTGGCAGGGGAAGCGGGCTCACCTCCCTGCAGCTTCCCAGCAAAGGCAGTCACCACAGGTAATTCTGCAGCTACCAGGGTGTAGTTCCAATTTGCTCCTGGATTAACGAACATTACTTCTGCCTTCCACAGTATCTTGCAAAGGAATTCAGTGTGTGTTTTGGCTGAAGATACAGGAAAGGCTTAGGAAGGAGAGAGCACCCAGCTGAGGAGACGGGGACAGGAGTGGTAAGGTGCAGCAGGATGAAGGAAGGGGGATGCTGAAGGGGAACAGCATGAGAGTTGGTCACAGAAGAGTTTTGCAAGACTTAGATGGTTAGGAGCTTTGGTTGTCCCCGGAATAAGCTCAGTCCAAATGACACCTCTTAAGTCTTGTTAGAATGTATTCGTCCCACAGGTCACGTCAGAAAACTGTCCATACATGTGTCTGAGAACTGTCAGGATGATATTATTGTGGATCTGTCCATTTTGATCTGTCCTAGCAGCTATAGGCTGATTTTGGCAATTAGGGGAGTAGGGATTGAGAATTCTCGTGAAAGCAAAGTTGCAATCTACTCAAAGAAAAGCAGTTATTTCATTCATTCCTTAGAAAATCTGCTGTTGCAAGTCTCAAAAGACAAGGCAGGAAAAATGTATATCCTATATCATACAAAACTGACTGGAGGACTGCAAACTACTTGGAATACAAAGAAAACTTCTGCCTTCAACTCTACAGCGTAAAACAAAACTGTGCACTATGCTCTTCGTTTCACAAAACAGTGAGTCCCACTGAAGTCAACAGAATTGCTCACGTGCTTAAAGGTGCTTATGTAGCTTGTCAAATCAGGGGTCTGGGATAAAATTTTCAAAAACACCTATACAGCTTAAGAGCCTACATGTAATTGCTTTGCAGTGGCGCTGAGGCCATTTAGTCACTGTGGTAGTTTTTCAGATTTTACCCCAAATCCTATCCCAGAAACCTCAAAGGCCCTTGAAATGTTCTGAGAAATATAAGATTATTCTGCATAAGACTCTAATGAACTCAAGAAATCATCAGTGAAAAATGATCTGGACAGTTGTCTCTTCTTGGGCTATTTGTGGTCAAGATGAAAGAATTTCAGCTTTCCATAAAAAAACAAGGAGGACCTCTGATATACAAGTAACATGATGCAGTAAAGGTGTTTCTGAGTAGAGGCCAGGATATACCCAGGAAGGGAACTAAGATGCCATCTTACTCGACAGAGAATACAGCAACTGGTGCTCTAAACAAGTCCTTCTCAACGTTTGCAGAGCCACGGCCACCTTGGCCATTAGTGGCAACCATCAGTGACAGAAAATCCACAAACCACCTTTTGGTTTTTTTACAAGCAGACACAAAGCTGGCTAGGCCCTGGACACTGATTTTCCCCATTTTGTCATTGCTTTGTAAGAGCAATATGTGCATATGGAAGATTATCTTTTTTGCAATTAATTGCAAGGGTTTTGAAGACTGTTTTCTGATGTCATTTTGTCCCCCACTATCCCTGAGCCAAACGCTGAAGAAAGCTTTCCTAAAGGTTTTGAGTGAGGACAAATTATTTTTAAAGAGGATTAAACTATAGCTTCAATATGTGCATTTGCATATGTTTGTGGGTCTGATTCAAAGCCAGTGAACTCACTAAGCTCAGTATCAGACCCTCACCAATTATTTTAAAACTAAATTTTAGCACTGTTCTATAAATATTGCTCTTTTATTTTCTGGCCCTGTGGATGTGGCAATGTTTGCTACTGACAGGTATGCCTGATAGGAACAGTGAGTCAGACGGATTTCCTGAGGAGCAACTTCCAGAGGCAGAGGCAGCATGTGAGGTTTCTCAGTTCCCAACAATACCAATTAGATGGTCTCCTGACACAGACTGCTAAAAAAAATAACTTTCACTAAAATAACTGTATGCCTCCTGCCCAGATTTAAAATAAATCACTTTCTTCTTTAAATATGCCAAACAAAACTCATCTGGGCGTCCGAAGAGCAACATTGCTAATGAGCAAGCCTGTCCTATCCGACAACTGTGGATATGTAAGGTTTGTGTAGAAAATTCAGTCAAATGAGGACCTTGTAGCAAAACTGCAAAAGGGTGAGTTTCATACAGGATAAAAATGATAAGAGGTGAATAGATTACGATTTGGAAGGCAGGTTCAGAAAGAAGCTTCTTTTCAAAGACTTGCTGATTAAACCACCGCATACTCCTGTAAACATTTTGTGGTCTAACAGATCACTTTACACTTATAATAATCCTTGCTTTATTAATATGCTGCATTGTTCGTATATTTGGACCTAATTTTAAAAGCAAATTAAGGTTTCTAAGATGAAACTCGCTGCCTCAGGCTGTATCTCAATTTGAGGAAGAAAAAAAACCAACACATGAGCTAAGCTAACTGATTAAAGAAAATATTTTCCTTATGGTTGATCTGAACCCTCAGGTGCATTCCAGCCTGGTGGCCTGCTCTGCCAAAGACTGCACACCTCCAGGTGTGGTTAAGGTTCTAAAGATAATGTCATTTGCTTGTTTTTGATACCATATTTTCCTGCTTGGAATGGACAAATAAGCTAGGATGTAGAACATGCCAATTATAAAATTATGCACAAATGACTTAACACAACAAAAGCAAAGTAATGAGACCAATCCTGTGAAATCTATTTCAAGAAGAAAGGAGACAGAACCACAGCACATGGCTGGATAGAGCTGTGTGCCAGAGCATACAATTTTATTACGTAGCTTCAAAATAAATATTATACTGTAAGAGTGTACTTACATCCACCTCGCCTTGGTCAATCACATAGAAGTTGTCTCCTTCGTCACCTGGAAGCAACATACAAAAGGTGATTGTTTCCTGAAGGTCTGCTAAACTATGCAATAATTTCCTGTCTCCATATTTAATCCAGTACATATCTGCACAGGTTTGTACACCAGATTACTTAAAGAGAGGTTCATTTTCTGAAACATCCTTGCCTATTTGCCTTCATAAATCAAAATATCACTACGATTTCTTCCTATTAAGATCTTTCAATTGCATTAATTTATCTCATTTGATTGATTCAACACTTCATTCAGTGTAAACACACAAGAGGCTTTAATATAGCCTGAGGGTAATGAAGTCCTCCACAACACGCTGCAGGCACGCAGGTAAGTTGCCAAGTGTGATAACTACGATACAGCACAATGAGGTGTTGAATATTCCCAACAACCATAAAAATATTTTCCATCTCTAATTACTCTCAGCTAGCCTGTGCCACCCTTATGCATTCTGAGCTGTGCTTTACTTCCTGACTATCTTCAGGTAAGGAATGAACATTTTAATTTGAAATGCTATTTATCTACATTTAACTGTAGCATTTTGAGACCCTGGAGATCTACCAGCGTGGTTTTGTAGTAGATCTCTGCACATGTAGCAAAAGACCTGCATCCATGAACTTACGATACAGCTGCACACTTAGAAGCTTTTGGAATACGGTTATTCTTCCCATTAAGCAAAGAGGGTGAAATCTCAGAGAGAGGTGTGAACTGTACAATCTTAGCAAACATACAAGGGAAAAAACGAGGGGAAGAATTACCCTGTTGTATGACTGTTTCTCCTGCAATGTGTGTGACGGGAAACATGGCATCGAATATGTCACTGGAAAAGAAAAGAAACATTTATTAATGAATCAGACCTGTTTCTTATCTAGCCAGTAGACCTACCTTCATTGTTTCATTTAGCCTTCATTAACAGATTTTGCAGAAAAAGAAAAGGAAAATGTTAGTTGTAACTGGAAAGTGAGCCCCTGCTTGGCAAGAAATCAAAATAACTAGTTTGGCACAAGCTGTGGTTTAAAACTAAGTGAGACCGTGATTCAGTGCATGCTATTTTGAAAGAACTCCTGAATTATATGCATATAGGCCACTTCTTATAGCACTGCACAAATTAGCCAGCTTGAGTATTTTATTGTCTAAGCAGACAGATTTCAGATTTTCAGCTGCGATCCGTATGTGTCACAGCAGTAATTGCTAGATGCCTAAACGGGAGCTCTCCTCTTCTGAACATCTGGCCTTGCATTTACAAGCAAAACCTGTTCCACAGTACAGAGCACATTTGGAAAGGTAGATGGCTCTAAATTACTGTAGCATGAGAGCTGGCAAGAGACTGCACTCACAGTGCAAAGAGGCCAAACTCTGAAAATCTTAGTGAGTTACTCGTGAGAAGGGAATTTGACCAATGCTACAGAAACACCGAAGCTGCAGAAGAGCCTTGTGCTCATTAATCATCGCTGAATTACACACCTTACTGTGGTCTCCAGCATACTGTCACATATCCTTAAAAGGCCAGGCAGAGCAGTAAGGACGGGAACGCACCCTGCACCAACACTTTGGGCAACTTGCCCAAATCCAGTCCTTTGTTTATTGAGGGAGACAGCAGGCTCCCTGGAGCCAGGGCTTCCTTTCCCCACGTCACATTTTGGGGAACTTATTTTCAGAAGCATGAACCGCACCGAGACGGGCGCTCCCCGCCGCTCTTCCCCTTCCTATGCATCAGTCTCAAGGGCTGAAGGAAATAGCTCCCCAACACAAACAAAAGGCAGCACGGAGGAATTGTTAACTAGTCTCTTCCCTGGTCTGGTCTAGGAATGGTCCACCCAGGGACCACAGACAACAGCAGTGAGATGAAACACTTCAGCCTGGAATGGAGCAAAGGCCTCACAATCGTAACAGACCGCAAACAGCGAAGAAACCTAAAATTTTCATCAAAATAGCCAGAAGATCAGCAAACAAACCCATACTACATTTCAATGCCTTATATGGGAAACGCATATTATAAAATGCCATTATTAGCTTATTTCCTGTTCAACTGTTCCAGAATTTATTCGGGCTCAGTTCTAGGAAATGTTTCACTCCTAAGTTCAAATTGGTCATGTCTTTCCTCTTCAGCAGCCAGAATGTTTTTGCTCAGTATCGCAGCTCTGCGTCAGCACCACTTGTAGGAGAACGGGAAGATTTCAAAGCAGGCACCTCCTGCTGCTCAGCAGTACCTGCAAGGGATGCTTAGCCCGTGACCTGTAATAAAATGACATATTTTACCCCTGTTGTTTCATCAGGCCCACCCTGTGCTATTCCTACTCAGATTCAGGAAATCTTCCACCACTGGTAAAAAGCCTGCTCAGAGGCTCTAAGGAGAAACCTCTTTCTCACCTCATTCTGAGCACCAGTGCAAAGATCTATAATAGATTATTCTGAAAAGTATACGGACTGTATTCTTAAATCTACTAAACTAATTTTTAATGACCTTAAATGGGTTCAGCATTTCTCCAGTTCAAGGGACTTCTCTGTTGGCAGAAACCAAGCATCTGTCTGGTGCAGGCTGTGGAGCTGGTCCCTGTGCCAACCCTTGGTGCCCTCAGCCTAAAAGAAATGGGATCTGAGGTTCAGAGGGGATGGGGGAAAGCACCGCGATGGTAGGTGCCAAACTGGAGTGAATCAAAATGGAAAGTGATCGAGGGACCTTATGTCAATAAAGCAAGTCTAACTGTTCTTCAGTAGCTCTGGGACTTGGAAATTTGGTATGACAGAGGCTCGTTTGCCTCTCTGTGGTTTCCCCTTGGCTGTGCCTGGGCACCTCACAGACCTTTAGAAACTGTCCTGCAGCCTGCGGAAGATTTACCAGAGGAAAAGGCACTCCGCGTGGCAAAGATGGAAGTCTTCAAGGCGATACATCCAAAAATAGACACAACACAGTGAGTATCAATAACCAAACCGAAATGTGACTGTTTGAACAAACTTGGAAACTTTTTTTTTTTTAATAGAAACACAGAGGAAATAATTACCCACAGTTTCAGCCTTTAATCTTTGTTTTAAGGCTGTATTTTATTTATAACTTAACAACTGACTGTACAAACAGTGCCCAATAAATTATGTATAGCACTGCACCCTTCTCCAAAACGTTCCATATCTCATTTCTACAACACCTTTTAGTTTTATCAAAAAACCTCTTTAAAACTCACAAACTTACAGCTGACGGTGTAATGAACCCAAAGCCTATTAGCAGCAACAGCAGTTTTACACTAATATTCTGCTGCCTAGAATATTAGTGTAAATATTCTAGCACCACATTTATGATGTGTTTCAGCAAAGTCTCCATCTTATTAGATCAAGACTTGGCTTTTTAAAGAGACCTTTGAAGGACATGTCATCGAACATTAGCCTAAAACACATATAAACACACAGACACACAAGGTACCCAAAGTCATGGTGATGTTGATTTACATTTCCAAAGTGAAACAAGGGCATATCTTTGATAAATAAATGCAAGTGGTCAATAATATCATGACTGTCACTGGAAACACGCCGTCATGTTTCTTCTACTAGGGAACTACTGTCTTTAATTGATATGGTTAGGCCAAGATCTCTGATGGTGATTAATGAGTTGGAGTGTTTCTGCTTTTGGATGCTCAATTTGAGATTCATTAAATAGACTCAGATCTCAGATGATCAGCAGGCAGCCTCAGAGTTTCTCAATCTACAAGTCTGGCAGCCAAAAACTGGGACATTCAGAATACCACCAAAAAACCCCACCCTTCTGGAAATTATCATCTCCTAAAGTACCAAATGCTTAAGGTCCTTGTAAGAAATCTGGCTTTTGAATTAATTTTGTCTAAGTGTAGAATCTGTTTTGAAAAGTTTCTTGTTTTCTTTATTCGCAGTGTCTGAAATAAACACAAAAATGTCCCAAGGATCAACATGGCAAAATACTTTGAAAATTTGAAAAAATTGTTCCTGACCTAAGCCAAAATCTGAAACTACAATAAGCAGACATATTTTCCACCTCCCCAATAAACATCCTATGCTCCATATGCAGTTTCAACCATGTGTCCTGGGTCTCTACTATGTAGAGAAAACAAGTAAATCTTTAAATACCAAATGAGTTAAGAAGTAGCACTCGCTAAAGGCATAAATAATATGGCCAGGGCCAAAAATATGGCCTGTTGTTTTTTTCCTGTACCATGCACCTGTTTTTGAGTCATTCAAAATCACCCTCTGACTATTACAGTAAAAAAACCCCCTTACAAATACAGTGCTGCAACCATCTCACCATCAAGCAGAGACTGTAGCCATGTTCTTCTACAGCTCTGCAAAAGTAGGTAGCTGTATTTCTTGGGTTTGAAGGTTTTGCTAAATAATTAGGGCCAGACACACACATACAGATTCCTAACAACCAAAATTTTGTTCAAGTACAAGCAGGTTTTATTCCAGTGTAAACAGAAAGCCAGAAAATCAGTAGTTAAGTCTTCACCCAATGCTGAATTACCATGATTTCATCTTCTGTCTGAGCTGCAGCACCAAGAACACAGCAGCCTCTGTCTTCTGCCCCTGCACCAGCTATTTAACTGTTGACACCAACTGAGCTAGCAATGCTGTGCACTGAATTGATAAGGAAAGGGTTTGATTTTTTGCCAGGATTTTTATGATTGTGCTGTAAATGAGAACTGCTCAGAGGGACTTCCTAATTCTGTTGAAAACGTATCATTTGCCCTGTTTCCAGATGACTTATTCAGGTGACGGAAAAAGAAAATAGAGCACCAGTTCTGCTATTTCAGCTGTTGTTCCATGAGACTGCAACCACATGAGATGCACTGCACCCAGAGCATCCCGGGTTCAGCACCAGTACTTGCAGGGCTCTTTCTCACCCTCTCCAGAGCCAAAGCTCTTGACAGGCTTTGCAAATTTTTCACAGCTTCCCTACCTACTTCCAGAGGATCTGTATCTGGTTACTCATGGCAGTTGGCAGTCAAACATTTGTTCCAATCAGAAGGTATCAAGGGCAATTTTTGGCGTGGAAGTGTAGTTGCAGGTGGGACTGTATGTACCTGAATATCCACATTTGGATCCAAAGGGAGATGCTAGCAGGACATTACTCATGTTTTCCAGGGGGATTTCTGCACGTTTAATTCTTTGTAACTTTTTGATAGTATCACTCAAAAACAAATTACAAGAAAAGATTGTGAGCAGCATAGAACATACAGAGAGCAGGTAACCAGTCCAACAAAGTGAAACAAAGAAATGCGTTTAGACATGAAATCTCTATCTATTCAATCAAAAAATACCATCTGTCTTCTTAGGGAATATCAAAATTTAAAAGACTTTTTTAAAAAGGTCAAAGATATCAAAGGCTTGCAGCAAGTTTTAACACATAAAGTGTCTTCCATGAGTGTACAGGAGAATTGCAAACAACTGCAATCAGACCTGAAATCACAGGGGCTGATCCTCTGCTGTCTGTCACCTGTAATGACTTCTGGCCACCTGTCCAGGTTGAGCCAATTCCCTTTTCATGCAAAGACGGAAAACTCCACTCAGATCAATGAGACTGCAGCTATTTAGACCAGCAAAGAGTCTATCACAGTGATTGCAAAATAAATATGATTAAATACTTCGCTGATTAATTCGGTAGCATTTTATAACCCCATTTGCCAAGACGCAAATGACTGTGCTAAGAGGAAGCCAGTAGAGAGGGCAGGGCCAAGGGGTTCACTTTCTCACGAGAAAAAGTGAGTGATAAAAAGAAATCACCTCATCTGCTTTTACACCGAGGTTGCTTGGAGTGAACATGGAATACGAGATAGACAAAAAAAAATAATGTGCACTGTAGGAAATATAGCACTGGCAATGGGCAACCAAGAAGAAGCTTGTTAAAACAAAGCGAGAGAAGGAGGATTCCGAGCACTTTCAGGACCAGACCAGGGCAATGGCCAAAATAGGGAAACTATGTAAGACAATTTATCAGTTTCACAATCAGATTTCTTTCCAGCCCTTGCTGTGCTGAATGCATTGCAGGAAAGGGAAAATGGAAGAGACAAAATGTATACGTGTTAGGCAAAAATGGAAAATCCTTGTTATACCTGCAGGTTATAATTTGTCAGAGTTCAATCAGAACAATTTCATTGTGCAGGCAGACTCAGAAAGCCTTCAATGTGTGCACTATACAGTTTTTTCTTCTTTTGCTATCTCTCTAGCAAAACAAAGCAAGACCTGTATTGTTGAGGATAGCTTTAAAAGATATGTAGCTGCTCTGGCATAATTCAACAAATGACGTGCAACCTTTTCTTGGAGTGAGGCTGCCCTAGCAGGAGGATTCCAGTGTTTTAAACCTTTCCTACTTATGTACCTTTAAAGTTTAGTAAACAAAATTGATAGTAACTCTGCCTTTCTTTAGCTGTAGCTCTTATATCCGGGTACTATTTTAAGATTTCTGAAGTTTGGGGGGGAATGTCTCTTCTCGTGTATGTCTAATATTTTCTTATGATTCACTTCCCGAAAAGATAACAACTCTCTAGCAAACGTCCTAACAACTACTTTTCCTGCTCTGTAACAATGAAGAGCACAGAATTTAAACCAGACGACCGGCTTCAATTAACATCTATGTAGTGAAGGAATAAATGCAGTACTTTACCACTAAATAAAATGTGAGGGTCTACGCTATATGTAAGTATAAGGCTTCGACCCACACTGCTTGTTCCTAGGAACGCTGCATGTCATTGCTGATGTACAATACTGAAACCACCAAGAAACAATTACTGACTATTGAGAATAAAAGTAATGCACACAGGTAAAATAAAAGATTCCTTTTTAGAGGTATTTAAAACTACCAGCCCAGAGCTCACAATTGCTATAATCAAATACATGGTGTCGCAGGCATGTACCTAAGAGGGAGAATCAGTACTGAAGCCTTAACAAAAACATTACCCATCAACTGCTATTTTTTTTCCTGTTAGGACAGCAACAAATGAATTACAGCAGCACACAAAGCTATTAACAATTGAGAATATTTAATTACTTCAGTGTAATGGCCAATGTTTAGGTATTATTACAATTAAGACATACATTAATTTTACTGTAATGACCATATAAGTCTTTGAAATTGGACATGAGAAGACATTCTGAATGGCAGGTTAACATTAAAGTCCATGTCTAATTCTGTAACGTTTATTAAGTCACAAGTCCACATAACTAACAGGCATGTGAAACAGAAAGAAATAAAAAATTGTCGTCTTCTATTTCTGCAAAGTATTTCCATTTTTACTGCTCTATGAAGTCCTTTTATAGGTTCGTGACTTATTACACTGAATGAACTGAATGAAACTTTATGAGCAGAGCATCAATTCGTTTTACAGACTCTATACATCTGTGTGTCAATGGTTCACATCATCTTCAACATGTTAATAGCTTTCAAAGAGAAAGAGTGTGTGCAGAGACCTTCATCTGGAAAACCATCGCCATGGCCAACTGCAACAAGAGGGTGACCCTCTAAAAAGGGGTAAAGTCTTGTGGCTCAAGAGTGACAAGGTCCAATCCCACACCCTACCCCACTGCTTTCACCCTGGCTGCTTTTCCTCCTGTCCACCCCTCAGAAGCATAACTTCATTGAAGTCGTGCTGCCGAGGCCTTGGTTGTACCACGCCTCCCCAAGAGGCAGGGCTTGGTGGAAATGTAACTCAGGTCCATCTCTTACTATCATCTTTAGCTAACCTTTCACAAAGTTGAGGGAAGAACCACGCTTCCTTCAACTAGTCCCAGTTCCAGACCCATCAGCCTGTTTGCATAAGAAGCCCTGTGCCAAGGCACGCAATGGATGCTGGGAGGTGGAGGAGGACATTACACAATGTTCATGCTAAGCCACGTATCGTGCTGTGTCTAACACCGAACTGCAGCCACATGGCATCCCTTCTGGCAGACCGAGTTGAACACAGGGCAGCTCTCTAAAGTCTCTCACTGAAGACCAGTTTCATACATTTTCATAGTTCATAGTTCGAGGACAACTGCAGACTGGGCTGTACCAACAAGAGTGTAGCCAGCATGTTGAAGGAATTGATTATTTCCTTCTGTTCAGCCCTTGTAAGACAGCCTGGAGTACCACATCCAGTTTCGGGCTCCCCCATACAAGAAAGACATTGACAAACTGGACCCAATCCACAGTGGCCACCAAAACGGTCCAAGGCCTGGAGCATACAGCAGGTGGAGAGAGGGTGGGAGAACTGTGTTTATTCTCTTACGAAAAAAAGATCGGGAAGATCTTACTGCTGTCTACAAGTGCTTAATGGGAGGGTGTAGAGAAGACCGAGCCAGGCTCTTCTTAGAGCTGCGCAGCAGAAGGATGTTAAGGCAACAGGCACAAATGGGAACAGGGGAAATTCCCACCTGATATGAAGAAAAAAATTTAACTACGAGGGTGGTCAAACACTGGAAGAGGGGCTCAGAGAAAGGGAGTTGTTTCAAAACTCAACTGGGCAAGGCTCTTGGTTAGAGCAGCCAACTCTGACCAGACCTGCCTTGAGCAGGAGGTCGGAATAGGGATGTCTGGAAGCCCCTTCCACCCGCCAGGAGCCCAGGGTTTGGCACCGAGCTTCTCCCAGTGGGAGAGATGAGGTGGTCCTGCGCTCAGCCGCAGACACCGGGGAGGCGGGGGAGCGTGAGTCAGGAGGCCAGCTGGAGGAAATCCCATGCATAATGCATGGAAAATATGCTCTCTATGTACTGATGTAGGAATATCTGTGCGCTTCTGCGTGAATAATTGCAACGAGACTGTACCCCAACTTCACATCACTAATACCACCACTCATCAACAAAGTCAGTGCGTATCAGGAGGCCTTCATTAGAAATTAGGTAAAAAACCCCTGAATATTCCTGTGGAAAGTGGCTGATGTAATTCCCCATCTAAAATGTTTTAAAAGGTTCAAAACCATCTAAATGTCCTACTGTGATATCTTCAGAGGATCTGCTTTTCACTATGAAATTACTTTAAAATTTTCTTAGTAAAAGGTTAAAGTCAAAATAAGGCATTGTTGAAAATGATATTTCAGTTGAACTTAATCATATTTGTTTGCTTGTTTTCTGTGTGAGCATTCTCAAGATTTTTATCTTGGAACTAAGATTCAAGATGGGGGGAAATTTAAACACCAAAAGAAAAACAAACAAGCAAAAAAAAAACCCAGAAAAACTTGGGTCAATAAAATATACTTCCTACTTGGTTACGATGTACAATTATATATATAGACATATAGAGAAACACACATACTAGGCTGCACAGGCATCTTTCTGTTTTAGTAGGTACAGGATAGTGATTAGGAACTCTTTCCTTAGCCAGCAGGTACTGGACTTTAATGCAAAGATAAGAGACATTTATGGAGGTTATATACTATAAGTATACAGCATTGCCACAAGCATACTCTGCTGAAGCTTTTACCTTGAGAAAGCTCCAAATACATTATTATTAGAAGCACAGAAGGGCACTATAGCAAAGTCAAAGGTGTTATTTGTATGCGTTGGCATTGCAGAAGTGACCCGGGGAAACACTTAGCACAATGACAAACCATGTACTTCAAATAAAGCGGGCCAAATTCATCCCTGGCATCACCAAAATGAGGTCGGTGTATTTGAGATGACTGAAGAGAAGGATGGCCCTTTAAGTCACAGATGTGTATATATGATTTACATTTTCCACACAATTAATTACTTGTCATTTTCTCAAACATTCTGGAAAAGCAATGGCAGATACCACGCTGAAAAAATAAGTATTTTAACGTAATAGCTGAAAGAAAACTGCTCCTGGTGGGACAGAAACACAACACCACAACAATAATCATCCCCAAAACAAGTCTCTGTTGTTATTAATATGAAGCAAATTCCACCAGTGATAAAGGGTGACCATAACAAAGTTCCCATATTTGAACAATTTATTCCTTCTGGTACTTTTAAATCTCTTCACTCTTTAATTTCAAGCTCCCTCTTCTGGACTATCCCAATGAAGCTAGAGAGTCACTACGCACTACTCCTCATCCTTACTTTAGTAGTCAGGTAATACAGCTAAAGAAGCCCTTGGTAAATGGCACTGACACAGATTGCTAATCACTGTGTCCCAATTTCATGGTTATGACAGCTGAAGTTCTTTGAAAATATAATAGTATATGCTGAGATTTAAAGAGCTCCCAGAGGTTTGCAGTTATAAATGCACTATTATGCGATCTCCTGGAGTAGATGATGGAGGAGATGTCCCTCAACATAGGGACACGGGACATATATCCCTAGGGATATCCCTATATAGGGATATAGGACATTGTTTTAAACAATGAAATATGATAAATTATATTTCACATGTACATAAGTAAATATGAACAAAACCATACTATGTACATTACCTTACTGTTCACATTATGCAGTGTAGAGAAATACCTCCCCCATAACAGTAACAGCATTTTTTGTTTTGCCTTTGAGATTGAGATGGAGGACATTCTTTCATGAAAATGAAATTATATATATTTATGTTTTCTTGCATCCCTATGATTAGCAAACTGTTGACAGAGAAAGTTTTATTCCAATAATTCACCCAATTTTCCTATTCAGAGCATGTCTACAAACAAACTGTTATGGTTGTGGAACTTGGACATGAACACACTATTCATCTATTTTCATTATTTTATTTTACTTTTTTTCCCCACTCTGTGCAAGAATAACTTCTAACAGTTTTCTATAAATATGGGAAAATTAAATTGTATTTTATAATTATGATTGCTCCTTCAAATCATATACTTACTGCTCCTACGCACTATTTTTATGACTACAGCTTCTGCACCTAGAAGAAAGGCTTGAGTGCCACATGACAGCACCTGTGCCTGGCAACTATATCAGCACAAAAATAGGTAAGAATTATCAGGTATTAGGTTAAAATCTTTTCCCCACCATGCCTGGTGGCCCTTGCCATTAACATAAAAATCAGGATACTTCAAGAATGCTGAAGATGCTAATGCTAAAGAATGACAAGATATTAAATATAAATGCAGTTAGAGGGGTTTTTATCACATTCATGTAAAATAGTTTTGTACATCAGGAAACTCCTAGGGTAATTCTGGTAATATGTCTATCAATACGTAGTGCCACTGGAAAAGCTCAGAAGTGATTAGAGACTAAACCAAGGCTCTGCAGAGTTGTAGTTCCCAAGTCACTCAGCAGCGTGCCTGCTGCGAGTGAGAGGAACGCATGCTGCAACTAATCAAGCAGTGTTTGACATGCGTCTCCTCTGGCTGACAAGCACATAACATACAGCTGCAAGCATCTCCCACATCTTGCTTAATTAATTTCCATCCTTGTTGTGTGCTCCCACACCTGGAGATATCAAACAGCTGTGTATAATAAAAACATTTTAACCTGTGTTAGTGGATAGATTTCAATTCAGTTCATAATTGGATCAGTAAATGAAATAATTATGAAATAGCTGATAAAGGTTCCCTAGAATGAGTCAGAATTATTTTTTTAAAGTGTGTAAATCTAGTGTTAAATAGCTGATGAATAAAATTCATAGCTGACACAAAACCACATGTCCACAAGCACTTGCTTTTCTATTTGCATATCTATTATAGCTTACAGACGTGTGCAAACTCATACACCCACACATTTTCCTTATGTTTTCCCTAAGTTTATCATTACTCTCCTTCATCTCCGATTCACAGCATTTCTGAGATAGAATCTTTTACAATAAAACAAACTAGAGATAAAATTTCCCTAGACAATAAGTACTTCTTTTGTAGGAGCTTTTTAGTGAACTATCGCAATTAAGCAGCTTCTTTTTTTACAGCTCCACTAATTCAAAGAAGGAGAAAATAGAGCACGACCAGATCAGATGATACATGCATTTTTTCTTAAGTGATCTGTATTTGCAGGGGTCTGAAGGACAGGGAGCCTTTATAAAGCATGAAGAGCTGTTTAAATCTGCAGATGCACAAACACAGACCTAAGGGCGCACTTTCTTCATACCAATATAAATAAATTCAGAGGCAGTTACATTACTTTGTTCCATCTTTCTTAGCAATTTTCTTTCCGAATCTTCACTAACCACTAAAATGTACATCAAAGACATCTTGAAGACACCCAGCGGTATTACTGGCAGCAACACCTGCTACTTCGAACCTCACAGCACTAATTCCCTAGCAGTTTGCTGCATTTTATAAAACCTGCCTAGCAAGCATGGCACTAATCTCTTTCTCCTGCATTTTGCTGCAAACATTAAAAAAGTCAAGAGTGCCCAACATTAAATTCTGCAATGTAATGTGCACGGGTCTACTTTTATCTTTCCACGGTGACAGGGAATCTGGAAATCTCAGCTATGTTGGGCTTTCATTAGCATTGCCAGGATGGGAGAGGGGAAAAAGCAGTGTTGTATATGCCTTCCTGCATATCTGCAGTACATTTTTTAAATGCCTGGTTGAAAGGGAACATGAAGAATTCGTCGGGCAGGCTGGTGGATCAGTATTAACGCAGACGCTTGTGGTCACTCGTAGTCCAAATGTTCAAACACCTTTTGCTTGGCTCTGCTAACTCCATGTTTGCTTTCACACTGGTATCATTTTTAAGCAATTTCTCAGCAGGAAGAATTCTATTTTGTGGCATTAAATAAACCAGGACAAACTCAGCCCCGAAACAAACTGCAAAAAAACTTGCAGGAGTACATTATAACACGACTCATGTTGCTTCCTCCCAACTAAATAACCCTCCCGCTTCACAGATTTCTGTTTAATTTGGCCTCTGGCATGACAGAAAGGAATTTTTTGCCCATTTACACAACTCTATGAATCAAATGTTGACAACAGTAAGCTGCTCTTCAGTCTGACTTAGAGGCATGCACCAAAAAACAGCCAAGTGCTGTGCTTGCTCTCTCAGGTCTCACACATAAACCAGCTACGACATGGCCTGTAGCATACAAATCCCTCTGAAAAAAAAAATGCTTCACGGTTCCTTCTCTCGAAGACTTGATGTATCAGCAGGTATAATTGCTCCAAATCTTGAATACTGGCTGGGTATGCTGCTGTGAACTGCTCCAACACGGGCACCTTAAAATAATCTGTCTATAAGCTGAGAACTGGTTTAGTTAGGTTTAAAAAATAGTTAAAAAAAAAAAAAGAAGATTTTGTTGTTTAAGAAACATATCTCCACTGGTTTAAATATATTTTTAATGTAGGGCAAGCAGGCTTTATCTGTGTTGATATGAAATTCCAAAATACAATAAAGAAATGAAGCAGAAATTTCTATACTAAAGCCCACTTCAAAATAAATCCAATTAAAGGGAATAAATAGGACAAGAGAACANGAATATTCATATAAATCCCTGGTCTAACATTTATGCCGTTTCATGTGACAGGGATCAGAATTCTCCATAGCACAACATTTTTAAACCATTTACCCTGACAGCACCTTTATAACGAATAATAGAAACCTCTCCATGTTCACAGTACATTTTCTATAAGCTCACAAAGGGTTTAACCCTGCAAGCTTTTATCCATGTGAACAGTCAGCACTCATACTTGAAATAAAAGGAGCACTTTAATGAAAAGGGAGTGGTAGAATCAGAGATTTGGAGTGAGAACGTTCTGGGCTGAAGAACATCTCTCTTATCTGTGCTGGTGAAGTGGCTTGTAATCACGAGTATTATATATGTGCTTTGTAATGCAATAATAATAATAACAAGGAAAATTTTGAGCTCAGTGCCTGAATTAAGTAACTGTCCTGGATCCTGTAAAAATCTTGCCTTCAGGCTGCTTTATTTTAAAGAGGGGGTTTCACAATTTGTGGACCCACATCATGTGCTTCCTTTACATGTTCCTGTGGCCAGAGGAGGTGGAAGAAGGTCATAGGCATTTAAACCCCACTTTGCATCTCACTTTTTAGGGGGAGGATGTCAGGAGGGACCCCACCCGTGACTGAATGGCTTAAGATAACATTTAGATGCAACACTCATGTCTAAGTATACAGGCAGGAAAGGGCAATGTCTGTGCGTGTTTAGGGGTGACAGTCTGGAGAGACTCACAAAGCAACGCTCCAGACTTTGGGACACTTCAGTTTGAATCTAGACTGAGATGTTATCACACCAAATCAATGCAATTTAAAAAGAAAACTTTACTAAGAACACTGCAGAGAAATTTCATCTTGGCAAGGGTCAAAAGAGAGGGGAGGAGGAAGGCGGCAAAAAGTGTTTCTTAAATAGAGGAGATAAAGATGCCAGGAGATAAAAAGGTCAGACTAGGTGGTCTAAAGGTCCCTGCTAACCCTAAACTCAGTGACAGATACAGAAAAGCAAACACTTGATCTCAGGAAGATTTGCTTGTACAAAGAAAGTCTTGAAAAAAGACCAGAAAAGAGCCAGCTATCAAAGCAACACTTATACCCTGGTAGTAGGTAAATGCATGATGAACCGCCCAAATATACACTGCTATACAGGCCACCTCCCTCTCCATTTGAAATAGCAACATGCACTCACGTTCCTGAGATTCTACTCAAAAAACGTACTGCACGCTTTCTGCAACACCTCGACGGTAATATCAGAGGTTATTAAAAAAAATCTTAAATTAATAAACAGATCTGAAAAATAAACTACCAATGTGCCACAGGATTTGTAACATTGACTTTAAAAAATAGACTAATACATGCAAAGGTCACTAAAATATTTATATTAATGATGGAGCTGAACACTAAGCAGATATTGACTTCTGCTAAGGTGAACCTCAAGATTTATTGGCCTAAAAGGTAAACATTGATTTATCTCAATAAATCCAAGGTCAATATTTACTACCAAGGACAATAAATCTTGGTGGCCTACGAAACATGAAATAAATAAATATATATGTATATATACATTCATAGACACAAGCATTATCTACAGATATTTACACAAATTATTTGGAAGAAGGATCATCATTTTCTACAGCATATTTTCTTAATTATGCTAGAAAGAACCAATGAACAATTATGAACCAGTGTTAGATACATCTATTTGCATACATCAGCACTGATGATATCTAAGGGTGACATTTCTGCTTCTCCAGGTGACTCCCTTTGCCCACTGAGCTGGGTGAAAGGTTTGTAAGACACAAAGGGAAGCCAGGACCTTAAGTGCAAATTAGCTGCCCTATTTCCATCTTAGCTTGAGAAGCCATGCTTGTAACTTAAGAAGCAGAGTTACATACAGCAAAGTAGTCTGAATAATCGTCAAGCTCTGGACTTATCAGCCAGAAAGATTTCTGATGGAGCACTTCTGAATTCAATGCACCTTAATCTAAGGTCAAGTTTCTTCCCACACAAGGCACGCGGAGGAGGGGAACACGTGGATATTCTGGAAGTGTTTTAATAAGAGGCACTTTTACTGTAGTTGTGGTCAATTTTGTATGAGCTCAGGACAAAGACGTATCAATCAAACGGAGCAAAATAAATAAATAAAAGCATTGGATGACTTTCAGAGTTATAGGCTTTTTCCTTGAACTAGAAAAGCAAATAAATTTAACAGGGGTGCTGACAAAAGTAGACCTTCTTCCTCCAAACAGTATACAAGATCTAAGCCAAAAGGAAACAGATGACTTTGTGTGTTTGTAGGAAGTGATTAGAGAAGATAGAACTTAATTTATTAAGATAGGAGATGGTGATTCTTTTGTTGACTTTTCAGGTCAAGTGTTAAAACCTTCTGCAAATAAGGCAGTAGATACGCTACGACTAAGCCTTAATGGTTCAGGAGACTGGGCTTTTTTGATAGTCTAGGTTTTTCTTGTTCTTTGAACAATTGTTTTGGAAAGCCAA
>WAAD01006599.1:91691-124045 GCA_013389945.1 Fregata magnificens
CAGGCAACTTGCAGCAGCTTTTCCATCTTTAAAAACCTGTTTTATTTCACAGGTAGAACAGATCTGTGAGTCATCTCTGTTCTGGTGCGAAAGCATCTGTAAGGCTTTGCTCAGAGGCTTCACTCCAGAAGAGAAAAGTATGCTTTAGAGTTAATGTAAACAAATTAATTTAAGTACAAAGGGAGACTTTTCAAGTTGTTCACCAAAAAAAAAGCTGCCCAACGCTATTTATCACATAGTACTTTAATTTGTAGCAATTAGCCATCACATTCATGTACAACATTAATTAACTTCATGTGTGTGATTTTTAGTCCTGAGCCAAACTAGCTCTGAGAGAGAAAGAAACACAGGGTACGCCAGAAAGAGTTCTCTAATGGCAATGAAACTATCCTGCTATTGCCAGAGGGTGTCACTACGGCACTAGAACAAAGCAACAAAATAAATAAAATGGATAAACAAGAAATGTGGAGAAGTTTAGCAGAAATAAGCTCTATGTAACCTTCACATTAATTGTTCATCATTTCACCCATGGGCTTTGAGAACATGGTTCTGGAGTCTAAGAACAATATAACTCTACATTTTCTTTTCCTCCCTGTATCTCTTGTGCTCTAATATGATTTCTAACAGTAAGTATTGGAAGGAAGAAAGGAACTACCTATTAGGGCTGTTTGCAGAATCTCCATTGTTCCCCAGACAATTTAACCTTGTTTTTCATGACAGCATCCTTTGAAAATGAAACTATTCTAAATGCACATCGTTCACATTCACAATAACCGTATTCGTCAGGCAATTGTTTTAATGGGAAGTTGCTGCAAAAGAAATCTAAATTTTCTGACATAATGATATATAGCCCAGGTAATTAAAAAGAGCCTACACTGAGCATATTAAAGTGAAGATCAGATCTCAAGTGCTGAATTTGGCTAAAATCCTGAACAAGAAGAGGAAGGAAGTCCCAAAGCCAAAGAGCACAGGAAATTAAAACACCCAGAAGCCAGTGAAAAAAAAAAAAAACCAAACCTGCAACATATGGAAGATCCCAAGGTGCACCAAAATAGTAGGTTTATTGTCTTTCTAGTCTAAATGCAATTTACTCATTACCAAAAAAATGCCAGGAGTCAGATGACCATGAGCCTATACTAATATGGTATACCACAGCCAAGAAAACTTGATAGATGTTGAAATCTATGAAGAACTTAATTAGGACGTGTATGTAAGGGATCAGACATTAAAAAGGCCTGTGTTGCTAGCTCCTGTTCTGAAGATGCCTGTCAGTATCAGAGGGTGGGGTGAGTGTGAAAAGGAGAGCATTAAGTCCCAGATGCCGCAACACATTGCCCAAGCAATTGAGCAGCTTTATTTCAGCTGTATTTTAGTACCAGGGTAAACCAACTGACATTGCTGAGGACAGTTTTGATTAGGAAGGGCTGTTCCTGCAAAGTGCTGCAAAGCTCTTGTCAACCTGTCAAGGAATCAAACCCTGTGTTCTAATAATAGAACAATAATTTCATATTCTTGGAAACAAGTTCTAGTCAAAGCATGGGATTTAATAAACAAGAGAGGAAACATGACACACGACATACCATTAAAGAACAACAAGTAAACTTGGACAAAACACAACTTATCACTATTTTAAATCAAGTTTCTAAAAGCAAAGGAAAATCTGCATGGATGTTGTAACCACATTGCAGAAAGCAGCTGTATGAGGAACATGGGTCAACTGCAGTGATGAAACTGTCAGGACTTGAAATCAGGGCACTGCTACAATATTTTAACATAGCAAATCCACTCTATCGTGGTGAAGGTTCAGTTGGCTGTTCTGGGAATTATTAGGATGTCAAAAGGCCAAAGTCTGCTTCTGGATATTGAAAAGTAATTCCCATTCACCTCAGAAGATAGTGATGTGCCTCTGTTAGGGAAAAGAAGAGCAAACATTTCAAAGGTAGCAGCAAAGTCTTGTTACAAATCTTTTCAACAAAGAATTAAAAAAGACAAAATTAAATTCAGAAAATATATAAATCTGTTGGTTTGTTGCTCTTGTTTTCTCCCTGACTTTTCATGACAAATAGATCTCACAGACTATCAGACATATGAAAAATACGAAGATGTGGAAACGTGAGCTGGAATTTGGCTTAATGACAGCAAACTTGGTCTGTCGTTGAAAATGGAGAGAGTGATGTCAGGAGGTCTAGCCTTTATGTGGACCTTGTAGTAACCGTAAATATAAAATAGACTATCAGGACAGTAAATTGCTTTCCTATTAATGAGAATGAAAGCTCTAGATTGCGCAGTTTATTCTGCTTACCTCAATCTGGAAAATCATTCAATTTATGTCAGCCTTTACCCTAGGACATTCATTCATGTGAGCAAAGAACTTTCAAATCCTCTGGGGTCATGATATAAATCTACTTTTTTCACGTGGTCATATCCACAAACAGAAGAATAAACTAAACTTGATTCTGCAAACAGTGACAACAATAGCCAATCTTTTAGTTACTCGGATGGCACAGGATCAGGCCCTATGAGTACAGGGCACAAGTAGGTTATACGTGATCCGTAAAAGAGTTTTTCTAAGAAGCCAACACTACGTACTGCTTGGAAATACTGAAGAAAATCACTTAGGAGCAAGCTTAAGCCAGTACGGCTTTTTGGGCAAGAAAACAGAGTGTTCAGTGCTGAGACACCCATCTCATCGTCTGATGAGGAGCACTCTGCACGAAGCAAAGCAGAGGGCTTGGAGGTACCATTTGCTGGGTGGTACCCCTTTCTCTGTCAGTGGTAAGATCAGCCATGCTGTGCAGCACTGAGAGTTAAATGATGAATAAATGCTAAAGCAACTACGGCTTTCCTGATACTATCTAACACAGATTACAAAATCTCAGAGGCTCCTGAATAAAATCCCATCCTTTGCAATTGAACTAAAACAATAGTTTAGCAAGAGACCCAATATGTGCCTATTTCAGGCATCCAAAAATCAGTCAGGCTCCAAGTTGTAACAGCTTGGCTTTCAGGCGTACCGAAGTCGTACAAGCGTTTTGTTCACAAGAGTTGGTTGCTGACTCTTCATTAAGTGCAATAAATTTTCATGTCATCGCATTTTGCCATCTTTGAAAAAAACCCCACAATATTCTGGAGCACCACAGAAAGTGCTGCAAGAACTAGAAACAGTGGAGAGCCAAGCTTCATCTGAAGGCTTCATGCAATGGAAAATCTGCCACATCCCGAGCTAATTTAAATTATGGATCAGTTCCCTGATTACTCTAAAAAGAAAAAGCTAAACTTTTCCAGTCTGAATGTGCCCAACTTCAGCCACCAGCTTTTGGATCTCACATGCCTCTGTCTATTAAAGAGACCGTTGCTATCACTTACCTTTCCCTTCTAGATATGGTAAATTCACCTTCATTTTGCTTCGTTAAACTAAATACACTCTCCACATACAAAACTGGGAAGACGCTGAGTGCCTTAAAATAGCATCTGATGCCGTTTTCTGGATACGCGCTATTATATTTTCTATTTAACGCACCACACAGAGGAGTGTGTTATACTTTTCTAATACAAATATCATGTGTCAACAAGCATGTCTTCACATTGCTTATAAATCAGAAGTTTAATAAATATAAAAAAATAAAATCCCTACAAAGAAAGTGATCATTTTGTGGAGGTTTTTTTTATTTCTGAAAGCAAAAGGCAAACTGAAAACCCAATCTATTTCTCTGGCTTTTTTTTTTAAGAAAAACAGAGAGAAAAGGAATCTGATGGTGCTAAAGGGTTAAACTATCCTGTTTGGGGCAGTCTGAATATCTGAATTTAGCAGCTGACAGTGCATGGTGTGTCAGTCTCTTACAGCTGTTCCAGTTGATTCAAAGACCATCTTTGTTTCTTGAAATCTTAGCAACTGTTACTTTTTCCCGAAGACAATGACAGACCAGCTGTTACCTCACAAGATGCGATCTACTTCAGGTCAAAGTCTTTAGTAAGGAACTTGTAAAACAAGAACTAAATCATTGTATAGGTTTGTCAGATTTTTTTTCATTAAAACAGAGTTAGCAGCCTAACAGTCAAATAACTTACACTCGGTATTTCCATTAAGTGCACTGGAATCACAGAGAAATTTAATCTGGTTGCTGAGCTGAATCCTCTATTTCTATAAGGAAAAAACCCACCACTAAACGTTGTAGTATTACAGATTATTTTTTGTTTGAAAGTCGGTTTCTTTCTGTCTTTCCAAACGCCGTGTTACTAAGCAGATGTCATCTTGTAATGGCAATGCACAGGTCTAACCATTCAGAACATACAATGGGGATTTTCAAGAGAACCTTATAGGAGTTAAATGTTCACTTCCCACTATATATCAATCAACGTGAATATCTAGTTCCTTTAAGGTCTTTGAACATCCTCTTCTAAATGCATAACTAAGCAACTTAATCATACAGTTGATCCTCCAGTACCGGTACCGGTAATACTCCCACTTGAAGACACGTAGGCTTTCAAAGCCGTGCAAGGTTGCAGAATCAGTCACCTAATGAAGACTTATTAGAGTAGGAGTAACTGTTGACACGTTACCCACAACCCTTCGGGGTGGGGGGGGAAGGAAACATCATTTTAAAGAGCTTTAATTGAAATAAACCCTTGTTCGTCCATGCACAAAGACAAATTACTGCTCCCAACAAGCTTCCAGCTGCTCTGATGCAGAAGACAAAGACTTGCTGAGAAGAGTGGATGTTCTTTTATTCAACCTTTGTGTTTAATTCTGGAAAGCCTTAGCATTGAGTAACGCATTTTAGAACCACTGCCAGCTAACTGTTGTGTAAAGAAGCACACAAAGGCACGGTCATATATACTGCAGTGCTAGATAGATTTTACAAGGCCTGTGAAGTTAGGCAGTAGTCTTAATTTTTCTATTTTATATATAGAGAGATAAGTTTAGACTCAAGATGTTTTCATGAGCATGCATGAATACTATTTGTCTCAGGCTTTTTTTTCTTGATCTAGAAAGGATTTATGTAAATTACTTCTCTGCTTTAACTCTGTTTTTCAGAATGGGTGACATACTGCCCTTACATAAACCACTACTTTATGCAGAATTAAAAATAGCTACCATTAGGAATGGCACCGCTAGTATTTGTGATGAAGAATACAAACTAACAGAACACTGAGGGTGAATCACAACCTCTAAAAAGCTATGAACTGACAGTATTTGTTTCTCAAGATAAAAATATCTATAAATACCAAATGTGTGTGCTGTTAGTTATGTTTAAGAGAATAACCTATCTACCAGGCCAAAAATTGACATCACAAAAAGTGCATCCCTAGTACAAAGTCTGTACGCTGTCAGGCTGCTGTAAAGGGATTGATACTAAAGCAGATACAATCTCCTGATGACTGCTGAGAGCAGAACTTTGCATAACTAATTTAAAGACTGCTGCCTGCAGGCACCACAATGGTAATTAAAGACAATAATTTTGGGTAAATGAGATGAATGTACTGGAAAATAAAGTCAGTGTTAAATTCATGGCTAATCCTTGAATGGAGAATTGGATCATTTATTTTTCAAATGGCTGGGCAATTCTACCTGGTTTCATTTCCATCTCTGCTGCCAGATGACTGTTGTCTCCAAAATCCATAACTTTTTCTAGTTTAAGTAGTAGTCCTCACCGGCAAGCTCCAATTCGGCAGGACTGAATGTGCTTCCATTTAAACACATGAATGGTTCCTTTGACATCCATAGCAAGTCAATGGAACAACTCACAGTTAAACATGCTCTTTTAAATACCATGCTGAATCAAGGCCATAAACAAGGCATAAAAGGTACAAAGAAAAGCTGGATTGCCAGGCAGTTTACCTGGAAAATAACTTGGTGTTATACAAAGAGAGAAAATTTTGTTTAGCATGCCTTGTTGATTTGAGAGATGAATTTCCTCTTCCTGGTGGCTTACAAGTAGAATTTAAAGCACAGGCTAATCATCGAATATAACCGATGATCAGAAAAAAATCTCACACACAGAGAGGTTTCGCACCAGTCTCTTCAGTACCAAGTCTGTTCCATGAACATATAACTCGTATGCACACATCTCCTCTGCCCCCAAGTTACCACAGTCTGCTGACCATCTGGAGTTCCAGCACAGGTGGGACATTCACGCCTCTGCAAACCTTCACGGGATGCAGCCTGCCCCATGGTGCACCCTGCACAAAGTGCATTGGGATGATGCTGTCATCCTCCTCTCTCTGTTGCTACTCCCAAAAAGGAGGGGGAAGAAACCCGTCCAACTCCTCAGTCACAAAAAATCCTAATATAACCCAAGGAAGCCTTGCTATTGACTCAACAAAGCCCTCTGCTCCCCACTCTGCCATGCCCTGCTATGCCATTTCTCTCTCATCTCTTACTCTTTCTTTTCATCCCTCATCTTCTGAGTGGCTTAGCTCTACATTTTCAGCATTCTTGGCAAGGAACAATAGCTCATTATAGAGGTATTCACGCCATCTATCTCCATCCTCTGACTTTGTCCAATGACCAGTAAGGGAAATTAAGGTGCAGTTTTGCCATCACTTAATTTGATTTCAGCCCCTGCTGCTGCTGCCAAAAGGGGAGGTCCTGCCCTGCCCTCTCCTCACTTTGGCTAGCCAAAGTATTTCTGCAGCCAGGTAGAGGGTGGGAGGAAGGACCTGATCTGACTGAAAACTAACCCTCTGCGGGAGGATCACTTTTCAGAGAGCTGATCTGGCTAACCGCAGCCAAGAGAGCAACAGGAACATGCAGCCAAGGTTTGGCACTTGCTGTGTTACTTCCTCCTTTGCTACCAGCTCAGAACTTGGCTTAAATCAATGGTGAAACCATACCCTGAGGCTCCTAACTGAGGTGTTTTGAGCACCAGCGAACTTAGACACCTACAGCAGGCAGAGTAAATATCCTCCCTTAACATCCATGTGGTTTTAGCACAGCGTGGACTCCTGGAGATGCAGAAATACTAATGCAGTATCACGGGAAGGGAATTTTTCTTGCACTGTTCTGCACACTATAGGCCTATACAAAGCACAGGCAGAAGCTAGATCTGTGTTTGTTTTTTAACAAAAGAGTTAAGTTACAAATGCAAGGAAAATACAGGATGTGTAATGAATATGTCATAGCTGTGGCATCCTGTTTCTAAAATATCTTGCTCCTGAATGGTGCCGTCTTAGATTTCTTCCACATACATGAGGCTTTCCAGCTGGCCTGCAGCCAGTGCTTTAATAAAACATGGTATTATGCAGAAGTGAATAAAGCTTATAGCAATAACAACATCCTTGAAATACACTAATCACCAGAAGTTTCAAGAATATTTTGAGATCAACAGGACAACAACTAAAATTCATCTGTTAGCTATGGAAAACCACTTTTCTCATGTTAGGTTATGCCTGTACTGAAAAAAGTACCCAAGTCATTATTGACCTGGGTAAAGAGTGTGTTTTCTGAATTTGAAGGCAATACTTAGCTGTAAAGGAGCTACAAGCACTTCAAAAAACAACATTAGGATGGAAAATGATTACAAATTGAAGAAATGGTCTGAGAAAATAGATATACTTTCAATAAAGACACAACAGCTAAGTATATTTGAGTAGGAATAACCAACAGCATAAATACATGGTGAGGATTCACTGCCATGGTAGCATTTCTGCAGGAAAGGATCCAATGATTCCAGTGATCACGTGCTAAGTAGGAGTCAACAATATCCTCTTGCTGTGAAAAATATAAAGAAATAAGAAAGAGGTGGACCAACTGGGGAAAGCTGAGGAGAACAACAAAAATGGTCAGTGGTCTGAGGAACCTGGTCTGCAAAGGAAGATGGGGAGAATTAGATTCATCTAGCTGAGAAAACAGAAGATGTGTGAAATAACAATAGCCCTTCAAACAGATTAAAAAAAAAGAGAAAAGAAAAATGTATAGAGAAAGAATACACTACTTTCCCACTACTGAGGATCCAAGAATTACAAAAATAGAGCTAAGAGACTTCTCCCATCCAAACAGAGGACAAACTGAATTATGTTCAAAGAGATTTGCCTAACCTGTTCTTAACAATTATAGATTCTACAATGTATTTAAGTATCCTTACCACTAGGAATTGTTACCACGTGTCTAGTTTACGTCCATCTTGTACAATTTAAGCCTAATTCTGATGTTTTGTCTTCAGGGGATACAGATACATGATTACTCACCAACCATGGCTTACAAAACTGCCTGAATTGCAGAGCATGGGTTATGTAAAACACACTTCTAAGACGGTAGTAGAACATTTTTCTGAAATGCTAACAGCAAGATGATGGTATCTACAACAATTTGCCTCCAATTTTATCAACAGTATCACAGTAGCATGTGCCCTCCACAATGTTTGGGAGGATGCTGGGAAAAGGATAAGAATTTTTGCTTGAAGAAAACTCTTGGTTGGCTTGCATGACCAGTACAAGCGCCAGTTTTCATCTTTACATCTTGACCCCGACAAGCATAGAAAATAAAAAATGCCCTTTGTTTTCATACTTTTGCCATGCAGGCAACACACAAGAGTAAATGCAACACTGTGTGTTGCTGTAATAAATACAGCAGTTTTGCCTACTGTTTAGTTCATTTGTTGCTTTTTTTGCACCTTCATAAGAGCTCAATATTTTAGGAAAAGCATTAAATACAATTTCCTGACTCGTTTCCAAAGCAGTTTCACACCAGTATACTGTTCAAACAAACCAATTTATTATTAATCCCAGTAATAAAATACAGAGAAGTATTCTGAAAGCTATTGCAGGCATTACAGCTGCCTGTACATTAGTAATAAAGAATAAATGCTTGTAAAAATTATGGTGTTAGCTAAAATGCCAAAAGTGGAGTCTGGAAGTGCATGTTAAATATTTATCTACTCTCTTTAGTCCTTGATGAACAAGTTTTACATAGCTTTTACATATAAATTTTATGTGGCATTTACCTACAGATCTGGTGAACGTTTAACCAGTCCACTTCTTTATGTGGTCAGGAGGCCACCGAGCTGCTGAACAGGGACGGACAGACGTGGCTCATGACTCACAGCAGAGCAAGCAGGCACTGGTGGCATCCTGGAACCAAGACTGACACTCCTGCTGCTCTCAGTCCTGCTCTCTCACCCACTATATATATATATATATATATAACTACATATAGTTATATATAACTTATATAACTTATGCTTCAGTTATATTTCCTTCTCCACCTTGACAATCATCAGGTTTGGGTCCAACTTCCATTCCCACAGCAGGTCACCTCTGAACTTTCTCACTGCCTCCCTCTCAGTGGCTGCCCCCATCCAGTAGAGACAGAACATCCTGTCAATGAAATGATGAAAAAATATCTTTTATTTTTATTCACAGAAGGAAAATGAACAATCTCTTCTTTTTTTTTCCTCCCTGTACTATTCAACATCATGGCAAAGCCAAGTGGGTGTACTTGTGTTCCAGCATTACATGCTGAACCGATAAAAATTCGTACTAGCTACACTGCCAGGTTAGAAGAGATTAGGACAATCAGACTAGCCCCTTGTCACCAGTTCTGACTTTATACACCATTTCACAACTAAGGAGCCTTAGAGGATGTTAATCTGCTGGATATCCAACAGTGGGAGAGGAAATAAAATGCTGCCAAGCTATGGGTGTAATTCTATCTTTGCACAGATAGAAATCATTCACTGCCTGCTGACTGAACAAAACCAAAGCAGCAGAGAGGGCATCAGTACAACACACCCCGCCTTCCTGATTTCTCCCATATGCAAAACTCTGAAGTGTCACAGGCCAAAAGAAGGGGGAAAGTTTATGCAAACTCTTAATGGCCTTTAGAATGGACCTGAACCATGAGATCATGTTGGAACCAGGAGGGATAAGATCAGCAAGGAACTTCTTCGCCTTATTCAGCCATTAGAATCTATAGCACAGGCCACCTAAGACAATACTTGAAAGTTATTAAGTGTAACTTCCCGCCAGCATTCTGGAGGGACATTACAAAGATAGATGCGCTTTCTGAAATACGCACTTCTGCAAAGTCTGTAATTTCATCTTTGAGTTCTTTTATTAGGTACAAATGCCATAATCAAGGTTTTTATTTAATTTTTTTTTTGCTGGAATTTCCTCTTGGATCACAGGTGCAATGAAGAGCAGAGAAAAAAGATGGCTTCTGCCCTCAACTGATGTTAAAGAGAAACTGTTGCAAAGAACGTAATCTATAAAAAATAAATTTATGTTTATAATGCAAAATCCCTCACAGTTAATGTTGCCATTTCACTTTTCCCCAGTATAATGAAAGAGAGGGTGAATACCTCTTACCTGGCTGTAGGTCCAGCTCCACCGATGTTTTCTCTCAAGGCTGTTCATCCTTGAACAGACTGCAGAGCAATTCCTAGCTCTTCTGGGTGCACAGACTGCACAGCACTGTCTTCTATATCAGAAGTTGTCCTATGCTGCAAGAAGCTCTTTCAAAGCTGTCACACGAGAAGCTGTTTTGAAGGACTGTGCATGTGTATGTGAGGCTTTGGTGAGCACCAAGTCAGGAGCAGATAAGCACAGAGCTGCTGATCTTGCAGTGATCATAACTAGCAGGTCTTCAGAGTGCTCTCTGTCTGAGAAAACTGTCCTCTTGGTGGCCATCTCCACAGCTTCTGCATCATGTTTGCACACCAGTATGAACTATGCTTTTCCAAAACATCTTGCTGCTGTCACATCTGAGCTTGACTAACAAAGTCCCATTGCCCACCTAATAAAACCCTTTAAGCAGTCTCTTCCAAGAGTTTTTGAGTGGAGTCACAAAGAAAGTGGAGTACAGAAGAAACACAGAATGAAGGGGAAAACCCCCATGTGGACATAATCCAGCCAATATGTCATCATATGGGGTGGGGGAAAGGAGGAGAGAGAAGTTAGAGCACAAATGCCTAGGGACCTGCAGGATGATATAATAGCACTATCAAAATCCAAGCCCAACTACACAGGCATTAAATACATCCTAACTGCAAAGTAGATACATCAAGCCTGAACCAAGTGAAAGGGCTTTGCCACACATCCCAACCACGGAAGCAAACCCCATCAAAGCACATATGACATGAGGCTACTCTGAGAAGACCGTAACTGAGTTTGGGCTAATAACAAGACAAGAAATGAGGATGAGCCCAAAGGCAGGTACATTGACACACATCCAGGTACTCTCTGCAACTCACAAAGCTGTTCAGTCCATAATTAAGCCCATCACCCCCTTAACATCCCTCTTTTCCCCACAGCTCATAAATATTTACCCTTGTGACTATTTCACAGAAATTTTTAATACAGTCCAGTACTTTTGTTAGATGTGCGATACTTTAATGAACAATCAAAATCAAACTATACCTATTAAAACACAGTAAGAAATTAATTTTGTGAAGCCCTGATGTTGCTCTAACTTTTTACAGTTAGTTTCTCACCAACTAAAAAAAATTTTGGATAATGAGTATGTGATACATCCATGTAACTTGGAGGTTTTGTTGTCAGCGTGCATGTAACAGACCAGCTCTAGGCAAAGGAGGACACACAGAAAATACACATCAGGTGCACATGTGCGGAAACACAATTAAAAAGCTGCACATTCCTGATTTTGCAAATGAGAACAACAGCTCTCTAACAGTTAAAAGCACATTTCCACTTCAGATAATAGCCATTTTGCCACTGGCTTTGAGAGAAGGAGGACCCTACTCCAGAGTTTAATCAAGATCTTACTGAAGTCAGTGGAAGAGTCTCACGAGAAGACTGTGGACTGCCACATCACTTTGCAGAGCTGCACTGTTCTTTATAATATTAGTGACTCTTGAAGTGAAAATTTTGGCAAAAGTTGCTGATAACTAGCTCTGCCGCTTTTAGTACTGCTGCAGTTACAGTTTCCCTTTTATTGCAAATTTCAGTACACCAGAGACTCTGTGTGTGTGTGTGCGCACGCGCGTGCGTGCGTGCATGAGATAGATGGCAACCCTTTTTTAAGCATGGCACATGAAAAGATGCTATCTAAAATAAGACCTGAACAAAGCTATTTCAGACACCAGGGCAAAAAGATACTTGTTTACCTTAACTTCAGCACGACTTCTCATGCAATTAATCATTCATATGGAATATTTGACACAGAGATAATATGCTACACACTGCCTTTATAAATAAGGGTTTATGTCAGACATAAGGACCTTCACAGCTGCCAAGCAGCAAGTGCAACACAAGTCATGTAGACTGCACAGCCATAGAGCAGATTAACATAAATATCTTTTCAGAGGAGAAGGAAAAATGTAAGTCATCCATTGTAAATGAGGAATGAAGCCCTGCTAGTCCATCCTTCCCCCACCTGAACACCTCCTACATCTTGTTGAATGGTCAACCACGAAATTAAATGAAACAATACTGTGTTCAGTGTAGATAGCACTGAGGAAAATAAACACCACCACCACCACTGCAGCACAGAAAATGAAATATCCTCACCTAGCTTTCCACCTTTCCAAGAGGACAGAACCCAAATGAAGTTATACACCACTTACTTTACTGAACTACGTATCTGCATCAACAAGATGCAAACTAGAAGTGATGGGAATGGTATGCTCCAACTTGCTGACTTCTCCACACTTGACATACAAAACCAGACAAGGGCAATAGCATGATGTCAAGAGTGAGCTCAGTAAAATGCAAGAGAGAACAATTTATTTGTTCATTGCAATCTTGTCTACAAAAGCAGAATGCATTCATCCTTCTGTGAGTTCCTTTTTTTTCCCCAATGTCAGCAATAGCTTGCTGTGCTCATCATGAGGCTTGAATAAGGCACCTAGAGACATCCTTTGAGCAAGGGAAATGGTATATAGCTGAATATGCTCCAGTGCACAACCCAAAAAACCCAAGAAGCTTCTAAATCTTTTGACAGCAAAGGCAGTATACACCTTGTCAAGCCATAGTTGGAGGACTGCAAAAGCAGATAGTCTACAACCCATCTGCAGCACACACATGGGAATCTGTGCACATCTCTTCACTCCTAACACATATCCATAACAGGACAGTCTGGTTGACAGAGGTAAATGGGACATGGGGAACAGACAGGAGAGACCATGACCATGATGTACAATCAGCACAGTGCAAGAAAAAGCGTTTTTCCTTCATTTTTTCTCTCTCACCCTACTTTGATAACCTATTACCAAAATGTCCCTTTTCCAGCCCTAAAACCTACCCTTCCAGTGCCTGTCACATTAGCATGCCAAAGGTATAATTAGGATTTATAGCAGTTCTGTGCAAGAATTCTCTGCTGTGGGTGAAAAAGCTAGAAGAAATGTGCAAAGTTAATCCTCTTCTAATTACTCCAGAAATCTGCATGCTAATGCGATATCATAACAATTAAGATTGCAAAGTAATTAAACTGTGTAAAAGCCTGCAAGAGGGAGCAAAATTTGCACACTTGGAACGTGCTTTGACTGAAAATGTGTGAGTAGCCCCACTGAAGGACTGTACTGCTGATGTTCTGCCAGTACTAAAAATGTCAGTGTAGACAAAGTCTTTGTCCTTTCTAACCACAGAAGCACAGAAAAGTAGGGTTGGCAAGGACTTCATGACATCACTTAGCCTATCTACTGCAAGGCAGGACTGACACTACTTATGTCATTCCTGGCAGACCGTAGTCTAATCTGTTCTTAATTGCCTCAAGTGGTGGAGACTCCACAACCTACCCAAGCAGTCAGAGACCTCTTCCTAGTATATAACTTGACTCTTTCCTACTGGACTTTAAATCTGTTATTCTTTACGCTTTGGCACACACAGCAGTTTACTCCTCATATACCATTATTCATACACAATTATAAGCTATTATTGCATCCCTCTGCCCCTGACTTTTCTTCTGCAGGCCAACCAATCCCATTCTTTCTTCAGAATTGATGTTATCTAGATCTGTGATCATTCCCACTGCTCTTCCCTGAACTTCCTCCTCCAACTGCTTATTCTTGAAGTGCAGTGCCCAAAACTGGACACTGTGTTCCAGCTGGAATCTTTCCAACACCGGGACATGTCTTGCATGTTCTCCTGTTTCGTTACCCCAGTAAAACATTAGTGTTTTCAAAAGAGCTTGACATTAGTGACTAATGTTCAGACCATGATTCACGACAAGCTCCACATAGTTTTTCAAGGAACTACCAAAACTGCAAAACCATCTTACAGTTATAAAGGTGTTCTTCCTGCCTAAGTATACTTCTCTGCACTTGGCTCAGTGACAATCCATCCTGCTTTTACTAGAACATTCCTTCAACCTGTCAGCATAATTCTGAATTCTAGCCTTGTGTCCCAATGTTTTAGCGGTCTTTCCCATCTTCATGTCATCTGAAAATTCAATACTCATACTCTATTCCACCACTGAGGTCATTAATGATAATAATGATGAAAACCAGACCAACCCTTCCCACGCTTTAATATATCTTTCCATTAGAATGAGGGACCATTCATATGTGCTATTTGATATGGGTATCCAATCAGTTTTGCATAGACTCCACAGTGGTTTCACTGAAGACATGTTTCCCTTGATTGTTTATGAAACTGTCATAGACATTAATGTCGAAAACATTACTAGAAGTCAAGCTGTTTGGCCTCTGCTGTGCCTTCCCTAGCTACAAGACTTGCTACTCAGTTGTAAAAAGACATTTTCAAATTTTTAACAGTCACATTGGCTGTTACTTAACTCCTTGGTCTCCTTCAGGTGCTTACACATAATTTGTTTGTTCCAGTTTTCCAAAGAACAAAATAATTTACCTGTAATTCTCTTTTACCTCTTTATAGACATTATGCTTTTTCTTTCTCACTCTTCCAGCACTTGACCTGTCTTCCCTGAGTTCTCAGAAGTAACTACAAATGCTTCTGAGATTGCTTTAGCCAATTCCTTGAGTACCCTAGAATAAAGTTCATCAGGCACAGCTGATTTGAAAACATTAAATATGTCTGAATACATTCTATCCTGTTCTTGCCCTTTTTTAGCTGGTGATTTTACCCTCTGTCCTAATACCATAAGTGTGTGTGAGGGTGCATCTAGTATGATTCAAATGCATCAGTGAGAGTAGTTCTGATCCCTGAGTTAAAATTTAATATCATTTCTTGTCCTCAGGTCAAGCTATAGATTCCTTTAAATCATAAAGCACCCCATACCTTCGTTCATTGTCATCAAGATGAGCAAAAAGCACGTTCTTGGAGATGGCCTTCGCCAGAGCAGTCATAGTTTTATAGTCCTTTGGAATAACCTGTAGAGAAAAGAAGGAAGGGTAATTACACGCCTGGTTGTATTTCTTCACAGATCTTGAAACCTATAGAAAATTCTGCTATTCAAGATAATGGATGCAGTTTCATTTCAAACACTGAGACAGGTTTAGGCTATAATATAAAGCCACTAAGAAAGTAATAAATCACAGTTTTGATGATGTCAGTATAAGAATTTATGTTCTCAATATGACAACCAGAAAAGAAATATAAGATCTGGGATGAGTGGGGAGAAGGATATCCATAAAATACTATAATTAGCAGGTACTGGCAGCTGTGTAGTCTCCTTTCAAATCTCTTGGACTGAGGAAAACATATTTCATATTATTCTTCCCCCACAAACAATATCAGAAGCAACCTAGTTTTAAAACTAGGGAATGAGCAACATTTCTTTAGGTAAAAGGTAAAAATGGGTTGATTACACCATATTTTCAGTACTACTTGTCGTATAAGGAACGGAGCTCCTGAGAGGCCCACCTGGGTCAAAATCCTGTGCATTTGCTTCATGGCAAACAAGGATTTGCATTTGAGAACGAAGAGGCATTTTTATTTGTTAATTGGGGAGAACACAAAAGTCCTGTTGTACACAAATCTGCTCAAAATATACGTTGAAATTCAGGAGTATGTTTTCATATTGGGTGAAGTTTTTTTATAAGACTTTTGCAAGTTAGTCTTTCCATTTTGGTAAGATATTAGCAAAGACACTGTGTCTCTGTATTTGCCAAGCATCTACTTCTGCCAGTCAGAGACTTTGTGATTACCAGAGATGCAAGAAATTTGTAACAAGGTTATGACTTGTAACAGATGTTCTTTGACTTCAATAATGTGATTTTCCTTAATAGTTTCATTATAACAGGACAGAATCAAGCCTAGCAAAAGTTTTCAGTGTTAAATAAACCTTACTCCAATCTGAAGATCAACATCTGTTTGCCTGTTTTAATTACTGTACAAAAAAGGTCTGATAATGGACATTTCTCTTTCACATTTTCTTAAGATAGAAATAGTATTTCTGACTTATTTAAGTTACTACGTATGCTGATGTGTAGGTAGTTTCCTTTCCCCATCCTGGAAAGGCAAGATACTACCCATCCAACCAGAAGAAGGATGTCTCAAATGGGAAAACTGATGTAGAACCAGGTCTCACAAAGAATTGATCTAGATTTATTTCAAGGGAAAATACTGCACTGTCAAGATCTAAAGTTAAACTCTGGCTTCAGACATCACTTATATTGACTGCTGTAGTCATTAGACTACTCAAATTACATCTACAGAAGCATATATGTATAAACTATAGAATCATAGAATCATTAAGGTTGGAAAAGACCTCTAAGATCATCAAGTCCAACCATCAACTAACACGACCATGACTTGTATCAGAGTAAAACGTAATTAATTTAACTAAAAGTTTAAATTCCTTGATGCTAAATAGAATGAGCATTTGGCCAGTTTATTCTTGGTTTTACCCTACCAAACAAACCCTGGATTGAATTGCAGTCCTGAACCCTTGCTCTATTAAGAATACCCTAGCTGTTTAGCTTACTGCTGATGAGCCAAAAGGGTAGATAATCAAATCACTAAGACATTCAACTCCAACCTTTCTGGCTGATTATGGACTAGCATAGACTAGTCTTTCTCAGTCTAAATCTGCAGCAATGAAAGCCACAAGGCCGAGACCGAAGTGGGTCTGTTGGGGCAGGGACACAGAAAACACAGGAGAGATTCTTTAGGCGTCACAGTAATCAGGCATCCGACCAAAATCAAATGTCAGGAAAAATCACTTGACCATTTCTTATATCACTCTTCCAAGTAATCATTGAATGTTCTCTTCAAGGTGATAACTCTCTTTACAGCAAGATTCCTATTCTGTTAGTTGTTAACTGTATGTTATGTCAGATGTGTTGACAAATACTGCTTTCTTTAGTTTCAGGAATGAAGCAATGAAACAACCCTCTGCAGAGATCTTCCTTTGTGCTCCTCAGAATGGAGCCATGCCAGGTGCTTGCTCAAATCACAAAGCCAAATCTCCTTTGATTTTCTCTCCAGTGACATAACTCATTGCACTGCCTTTAGCACTACTCATCCTATAGTTCACCGCTTCAAGAGATCCTTTAAATTGGCTTATGACCCAGATGTGTTTCTATCCAACACCTGAATTCAAGCCAGTGGTTCTTCCTGGCTATTATCTAAAAATCCATCTGTTTGCAATAGTCTAACACAACCCTTGCCTTGCTTTTTACACTTTTAAATTAGTTTCATAATTTGTCCTTTCAGTATCTCCCTTTATTTCTGTATTCTAGAAATCTCTGTCACAAACACACATCCATGGGATTCACCACGGGATTCATTTGGTGATGGCAGAAGACAAAGCACTGACACAAATCCTCCCAGTGCTAGTTCTATATTCCTTGCAGCATCTGTAGCCAGACAAGAAACCATCCCCTAAACTACTATTATTTAGGCTCAGTCAGTGCCTAGGAAATTAAAATCATAACAGCCCTAGTCACAGAACACACAGAATATGATCTGTATTGCTTCTTCTGGCTCTCGCCTACCCATGCTACTGTCAGGGCTTATTGGCATTGCTGTTGAAAAAGGAAGAAAACAAAGTTAACTTCAGGTTCCATTATAAACATAAAAGAATTACTCAGGGGTGTAGGAAGGAATATCTCCTTTGATTTTCAGAAGAGTCAGATGGAGCCCACATTAAGCAGAGACAAATGTGATCTCTTCATGGAAGTTTTTAAGGGGGATATTGCAAACTGCACAGCAAGAAAAGTGTTTGAAAGTGGCTTTTAAAATACCACGCAAGTTTTTAACAGTGCAGTGCATTAATAGCTTGACCACAGTCCTGTTAAAATTTACTGTATAATTGCAGGTATTATTTAACTGCCACAAGAATACTCCTCCATACTTGTTTTTAGGATGAAAGGCTCTCCTAATTCTTTGTTTCTTGGGACAGAAATCCCCAGAGCAGCCAGTGAACTTCTATCATAAGTGGACGACAAAAGCACATCTGACTGCAAAGGCGAAAAATATTCTGCCAAAAAATAGTGACTGACAAAATGTATTCCCATAAAGAAAAAGCTCTTTGGGTTAAAGCTACTCCAGGCATGCACCAAAGACATTAGTAGCATCTGTCAACCTTATGAAATGTATTTTTAGCCTAGCTCCCTAAACAAACATGACATACACTATTGTAATGTCTGTCTTTTAATAACATGTCTGTCTTTTAATAACCTTTGAAAGCTTTGGCCAGTTTAAAAAAAAAATTGAAGAGTTCTTAAGAGATATCAAGGATATAACATAGCTAGACATTTTTGTGAAAAGGCAGTTAAAAAAAAGAGAAGCCCAAATTAGTGCTCCTACTGAAGAAATTACCTAATTTGGGATTGGCATTTCTTCAAAGACAATGGTCACATAAAGTCGCCCAAGTATGATCAACAGACTTCCGAAAACCCGTGGGTTAGGTGGTACCTAATCAGCATGGGAACCATGTGCCTGAATGGTCTAGAGAACCTAAATGACCAAGGTTAGAAGAAAACTTGAGCTAGAAGTGACTTTTTAGAAAAAAAAGCAGGAAATGCAGCAATAGAAAAGGCTGCTTTCCAAAACTGTGAGGTTCTGACAAAACTCAGAAGCGGCCGGGGTCTATGAATATAAAAAAATGGCTGAGAATTACCCACCCTGTCAAAGGGGGAAACAGATTAGCAGCACATCTCAAAAAGGGGAAGAATAGAGAATGCTGAAGCAACACTGACGGGGAAAGTACTTAGTCAAGGAGGCAGCAAAAGAACTTGAGTGTGAAGAAGACGGTCAAGCCATACATGAGGACACCATCCTACAGGCTGACCCATGATTCTAAATTATGAGCAAAATATGAGTCACTTGATTGTCCTGTACTTCTCAGAATCAGACAGATGGTAACACATTACCTTTCTGACATAGGAAACAGCATCCTCCTCCGTGTACACTTCTGCACTGACCCCCCCTCTCCTGCGTCGGGCTTTTACCACTGGGTTGGGAGGAGGAGGGGAAATCTCATCGTCATGAGAATCAGACTGGGAACTAGATTTCTGCCGAGCCAGTATTTGTTTGCATTCTTCCTGCAAGGCAAAAAGAGACAATGAAACATTTCTTACCCATGTAGCTAACTTGCTGGATACACTCGATTGACTCTTCTTTTATGACTCTCAGCAAGCCCTTCCTTCCTACATTTGGATGACTGTCAATTTACACATGTGTACTGCTGAAAGAAAATTAAAAATTTAATGTGAGCAGCATGAAGGGCTGACACTAACTACAATGTGTGTACAGGTATCATCACTCCAATACTTGACCTGTTGAACTCTTTCTTACATGTAATGGAAACCAATGTATTATAAACTGCAGACATATCATTGCAGCTACTCCTGGCTGAGAAAGCAAAAGAACAAGCCTCTTTTGCTTACTCTCCAACATCACAGCTGTTATTTGCTCAGTTGGCTTGTAAATATCTTTGTCTCTTGTACAGAGAACGTATCAGAAGTCACATGTCAATATATTAGATAGGTTTCTTCATCTTGCTCTGCTTTGCAGGCTTGCTATCACCAGAAAGAACAAAGATGCTCCCTACTCCAGAGTTTCTGCCATATAACAGATTTACAATCAATGGGACTACTTCCAAGCAAATAAGATCCAAGGTAGGCTCCAGAGGACTATAAAGAATGATGGCTGGCCTAGCACCAGCTGGCCAATAGGGAGGTTATTCTCCAAATTTCATGCTTATGGAACAGAAAGTAAAATACAAAGGGGAATCCCTGAAGAGATAGTAACAAGAGCAGGAAACAGTATAGAAAACCTTCAAGAAAGGACGTCAATTCATACACTGAATTATTTGACTTCTAAAGAACTGAGACAAACAAGATTACCCATAATTACAGTATTTTCCCAGAGCCTATCTCCTATTCTTCAGCTTCGTGGGATTCAAGGGAAGCACACAGGAGTAAAATTCCCTTTGCATCATCCATGTCTGTCAGCCAAAGGAACAGAGGCCTGTCTGCTCATTCCCAGCCCACCTCCTCACCCCCTGGTACCACCTCAGCCTGGCATCCTGCTCACAACACACCACACTGCCTTTGCTACTTCTTCTGTGCCGCCTTAGCTGGTTCCTTCTAGTCTTCGCTGACCCTGCCTAAGGCAGGGGAGAACTGGAGATGGGATGGACCACATGTCCTGTCCTCAGCTTGTCTGATACAGGAAACTGAAGAGCACACGCCGCAGAGACATGAGCACTGTAAGGAGGCAAGCCATCTTGTGCAGCAGTAGTCCAGTAATTTTATTCGCTGTCATCTATTGTATTGCCGTAGGCATAACCCGCACCCTGACAGTCTCAGGGTTATGTTGATCGACGTACATGTACCCAGCTATCATCCAACGACTCCCTGAACAACTCCAGTATTTTTGAGACAATTCAGATTAGCGGCGTTGCAGGCTACCCAAAAGAAAACACAGTAATGCTGAGGTCCCTGCACATCCCATAAAACCAACATTCCTTTGACAGGGATGCCAGAAGATGGCCTCTATCCTACACGGTTTATTTCCAATGAGACTTTCCAATCAGAGCTAATATATGGAGTCAGTGGAGGAGGGAGGATCTGGGAGCGCCAGTGCTAGACATGTGGCAGATTACCAACATAGCCAGTTGGTCTCATTGACAGAGGAAATGAGTTATAGTTAACTCATCAGGTATGACACCAGAAAAGAGCGGTACAGAAAACTGGCACAAGTTCACAATTTTTAAGCTTGCAAGAAAAACAGATGATTAATATATGTTTTGCCATTGATGTTTACAAATGTCTGACAAATCCAGTCATGCCACTTGTCTTTTCTGGTCTTACTCCAGTGTCTTTCCTCACCATCACTGACATTGCCCCTCTCATTAACCTAAGGAGCCTTTGACACCAACCTTTGATGTATTATTGCTACTTGAAATAAATAACTAAATAGTATTTCCCATGCTGCATAATTCAAAGTAACAAGTCACACATTCTTGTTTTGATTAAGGGACTACTGAAATATTTAAGAGACAATCACAGGATAAAATGTAGAGGGCTGGCTAGAGATGTGACTTCTCAAGGTTCTGTCCTGCCTCAGAAAGTGCCAAGTTCTTTATGAGATCAGTATTTTTTTTAAATTGGGATTACAACACCACAACTCATGGGCCATAACACAGTTGAGCTAGGTGCTGTAACCAAAAAACAGAAAAAAACCTGATTTCAGATGTATTAAATTCTTACTGAAATTTTTTCATTTCCAATTCAAATTTCAAATAGCAGCACTCAATATGTAAAAAATGACTCAGATTTTCCTATTGTGTAAGAACTGCGAGTCCTATTTAAGCATTCTCATCAACTTCACTACTCCTCTATGACTGTCTCTAGCTTCCTTAACTACAATTATGCACTTGTAGAAACACAAATATTTAAAATACAAGTATGTGTGCTACATATTATCATTATATTTAATACCTAGTCATCAAAACCAAAACTATGACTGAAGAATTTCAAATATTACTGACCATTGCAGCTTATGTATCTCTTTGATAGTGGTAACATTCTCTGTTTATATTAAATGAACACAACCAAATGCACCTTCTTCATAACCTTAACTGAAAGGTAATGAAGACCTTTCTGGATAGTAAGCAGCTGAAAGTATACTAAAAGGTAACTACAACAAGAAGCCAGTCAGGTAACTATTTAATGGTATGCAGCACTTACACAGTTCTTTTTATACATAGCATATTTACTCATAGAGAAGAGTAGCAGTTTGCCCCATTTGAATACCAAATACACACTTCTTTTTCAGTACACACTGTATGAAAGGCACTTCCAAGGAATTAATAAATAATATCTCCTCTGCCCCAGCATAGATTTATACACGAAAGAAAGCTCAGTGAGACAAAATTAATATCACAAAGCATGCTCTTAAACCCAAATACCTTTTAAAGCCAAAAAGATATTAAAGGATTATAAAAGTGAGTTACCATATGATTCATTTTAAAAGGAACTCTCTTCGCTACAAACTCCTTTTATATAAACAGCAGATAGTTGACTGGCTGGCTTTTCCATATGCCGCTATTTGTAGTCTAGGTAGGATTTCCATTACTGAACTAAAGAGTGCCTTTTGAAAATAAAAGCATACGCTCTGTCCTGGGTTAAGCTTTCAAAAAGCCGTCTTCCATATATCCTGGGGTAAAACTGCACAAATACAGCAAATATTTTAAAGGAGGAATGGACTCTCTGAAGAATAGTTCTTCAAACACTGATCTTCAGACACAGCTTGATGTGAACGCTTGTGCAGAACTCACTTTCAAGTAAACATCTCACCATCTTTTGTTGTCATGACAACAAGCAATCTCACTCTTTATTCGGATGGCACAGATAATTCACAATCATATTGCCCAATTATGTCCACCTTAAAATGAGAAAACACATGGAAGACACGACTGCAAAACAGTGTAATTGCCTTTGAACAGCCCAAGTGAGCATCTTGTTCTTCCCTTTACACCAGTAACTGCGCTGGCTTCAGTGGAGATGCTCCTGACTTGTAGGACATGTAGGGTCTGATCCAGTTATCCATAGCCCAGTGCCATTTTGGGTGACCTTGTGCGGCTTTCAGCTGCCAGCTGAGGAAGACCTGAGTCTCATGCTGTCCCGTGTCACATCTACCAGCCCCAGTGGACATCACACATAATTTAGGGAGTCTTAAATGGCAGTAGGGGACCATGTGTGCACCGCTGACTGAAGCCTCCAGCGTCCCTGCCACAGTCCAATACAATGATATATTAACACACCCCAAATCTACAAAACAACATTGCTGCGTGGCAATAACACCCTATTTCATATATACATAATCTAATCCTACTCCTATTCAAACCATGTTGCAAGTGACCAAAAACCTAGCTAAAGTTGTGAGCAAAAGTCTTTCCTGGGATTTCTGGGGGAAATAGATGGTGAAACTGAAATACCATCACTGACTTCAATGACAATAAACTGGAAAAGGAAGAAAATATACCATCATTGCCTCCAACAAAAAGAAAGAAGAACCAATAAATACAACTGCAGCGACCCACTTATCTTTTGAATGTCCACCTTCAGCTAAGACATTTGTGCTACAAGAGACTGAGGTATAAAATACAGGAATTTAGCATGCTGTCCTCAGCGTATGGGGTTGTCGCCTTTCCCAAGGAATGTTTCCATGAGTTTTTAATGAGTTTAAACGCTGCAAGTGAAGCAGCCACAATGCCAAGCGAGTTTTTAGGTTTACCCTTCCTTTCAGACCGCTGCTGAAGAGCACACACGCTTCCTGACCCAGAAGCTTTCTTCTCTGTCAGCCGGAGCATTTCCAAACAGAAATTCGCTTCCAGTAGTTCCTCTCCCAGTCTCTCCTTTCAGGCTTTGTCACCGCCTAGGAACTCATATGTTTGAGCTGAAGGAAGGACAACACCTGAGGAGGCTCCAAATCACTGTGCAGCTTTACAACAACATCCCAAGGAGACTTTTAAAAGCAAGTCAGCCGTTCGGTATCACTGGTCACTATCTCTGCTCTGCCTCCTACAATTTATTCATTGCATTCAAAAGCAACAACACAAAGTGCACTCTAAACGAAATATTTTCTCTTTTTATTTTTTCCTTAAGCACACTCATAAAGTTTTCTGACTGACAGACCTGGAATCCGCTTTCTATTTATCCACGGAAAATGTGCAGGATACTTCATGCGCACCTAACATCTCTCTTTGCACTGGAATTGACCCAGAGGAGATGCTCTCAATACAGGAAGGTTTCTAACACCGCCCTGTCACTCCTGGAGGCTGACACAATGATTTATAGCAACTAACAAAGGCCAAAGGCAAAGCACTCCTCTTTGTTGGAAGCACAGGACTGACTGATGCCATCACTGAAAGCTGGAGAAATTTGGGAGGTCTTAACGTCCTTTCCAGTCTTGTCTTTGTCACGCTGGACAACTCTATCTTTATGATCATTCAGCCTTGTAATCGGAGACTTTTCACACAATCCCAACTATTGTTCCACTGCCTTCCTGATGTGAAATGCCACCTTTTCTCCTACAGCATCACTAAGAAATATCTTTAACATCCACCCCTCCTACTAACATATTTATCCGCTCCACAGTTATCTGCTGCTTCGATTACTACTACTGCATCCTCAGTGGCCTCTCTGCATCTCTGTTCATTCCCAATTTCCAATCCAGGCAAAATTGTCCTGCCAACAATCCGCCTACTCTTCTGCCGCTCTGACTACATCGCTCGCCTTCTCGAGTTCCTTTACTGGCGTCCTTTTACCTCCTGCAACATGTTAACACTTCTTGTCTTCCCCTCCAGTGTCTTGCAGTATCTCAACCCATCACCACCTCTTCCCTACTTCCTTACATACGCCTCACAATAAAGTAAGAGAGGTTATGTTACAAAACACAGACCATATTTTTGATACTTAAAAGCTTATATAATCAAAGACAACTGTAGCCAACACTTCTGATTTTTAAAATCCAGCCAAATAACAATGTACGCACGCATACCTTGTATAAGAAGAAACATGCCCTCAGAAAAGCTCTATTTCTACTAGACAAATACAATTTAAACTAAAAGGCCAAATATTATGCCATATTTTTCAGCAACAACCAGAACACCTAAGTCACTCTGAGGTTTTTAATCACTGGATATGTTATGCCAAAGCTGCTTATTTATTTTTGATGCCAGCCTTCTAACACAGCAGACCATTAATCCAAGAGAAATGCCACCAGTCTCAGTGACGCTTGCATGTAAGAGGCAGAAATGGACCATCAGAGCATAGGAAGAGATAGCTGGTAATTGAGGTTATCAACAAAGAGAGAATTATAAATGCTGGTATGCCATTTTGCTCCTTAAAATACTTCTGTTGTGTAGGCCCACTTAACATTTAGAAGGATACTGATGCCCTTAGATCAAATGTGCTGTTGACAGCAAGGCTGGTTATTCAAAATCTTGTGTTCCCTCAGTCATTTCAGAGTGGAAATTTTCTCTAAAACATTTCTACATTTTCTACTCCTCAATAAAATGCTACTCAACTTACTCTCTCCTCTAACAAATTATCTGATGTTAATACAAATATGAAAATACCTGTGCTGGGCTGCCCACCTTAAATATACACTCAGCTTTTTTTTCTCTCTTTCATCCTCCCTTCCACATGCATTTCATTTTTAAACCCAAAACTTCCATGTGCTATGAGTGCATTGGTACAGGGGTATTAAGGCTAGATAGCAACTTGAATTGCATGCTCGGGCAAGAATCCATGTGTCCCCCTTCACTCTTCAGTGGGATGCTCACAACTCATTAAGTATGTTTTTCTTCACAATTTGCCAATAAATCCAAGCTAAAATAATTATGGACATGTTTTTAGTTTGAGTTTCCCATAGCTCACTTTCTCAGTTCCCTAGCGTCTTGCCCAGGGGTGATGGAGCTGGCAGGCTGAGCTCCCAGGAGTTGCTGAACCTCAACAGCTTGAGCTTACAAAGCTGTCAGGGTACAGCTCCAACACAGGCTGCCAAGCAGGCAACCATGGAGGCACAGACCTCAGCAGAGCACACAGGAAAGCAATTAATTCCCCTGCCTATGGCATTTCAAAATCTAAGGTCCTTTTCTTAATTGAAACAAAGTCAAATCTCAAATAATCTTAAATCTGCTATGAAAACTGCAGTTCTCCACCCAGTCTTATCGGTGTCCAGTCGGACCGTCTCAACCCCCATCCTATGTGCCTAATTAAAATGAATTCATGCAGCATTAAAAAGGTATTTAAAAATAAGGAGTAATTTTTTTCTGCATTTAGGAGAATATTAATAAGGAACTACTTGGAAACTAACTGAAAAACAAAAGCAAAACCAAAATTCATCCTCATATTGGAAATTCTGTTTGATTTGTATCATTTTTTACACAGTCTTTCTCCTTGCTCTCATTCCTATTTGGCATGCCCCTCAGTTTAAAATAATTACTGTGGGAAGACAGAAAAGGCATAACTACCTCTCCTCCTCAAGTCATCTCCTACAACTGAAAGAGAATAAAAGGAAATAATTTTGAAGATAATTTAGTGCCTTCCAGAAAAGCTACTGCCTCCCCTTGGCTAAGCAATCGGTTGTAATGGAAAAGGTCAGTAGCTGTCAGAGCGCCTTGCCCAATGCTCTGACAACTGTAAAACACAGAGAATCAGGAGGAATTGCAGGACTACAGCCTCAAAATGCTCACATCCCTGAATCTGGAGTTTTACTCTGTCCGAGGCGAGTTGCTATGTAGTCTGACCGGCCTCTCAAAAGATTAGTGAAGGATTTGTTGAACTGCAGACAAGCAGGAGGGTAGGTACTCAGCCAGTTCTGCAGCCACAGACTCCAACACAGACAGGATTTAAGCCCGGGCAAACTCTTTTTCAAGAATCGATTGGTAAAATAAGGCTTGAGGGCCCCAACATATGTCTGGGAGCCTATAAAAGGCTGCAGTCAGCTGGGGGCAAATATGTGTACGTACCTGTTCCTAGCTCTAAAGACCCATTAGCATCAGGAGCTTTTCCAAAGTCTGTTGCGATCTAGTGAAATCTGCCATCAGACAGTGCCTGACCCAGCATCATTTTTAATTTTACATGAATTTGGCAAGGTATTTCATTCATGTGTTTAAAGCTAAGTATGAACCTGTTTCTTTAAAGCCACTTAGGCGCTTAAAGATTAACATGGGCTAAGTATCCTGATGAATGTAAAACACAATAGTTTGAGATGTGAAAAAAAGACAACATCCAGACAGACTTCCCTTCTCGTTCCATCGTTGCACTCCATTTTTGTTAGTTTTTGACTTTGAGACCTGGAAAGCTGCTCACACTTGTAGACACACAAAGTAAACAGGGAGCTCAGCAATGCTCTAACGTGTTCTCAACAAGCTTGTAAGAGCACAGCTTTCTTAGGAAAATATTTTTTTTCTCTTTCTGCTCTTATCCCCTTCATCCTCCACTCTTCCCTAAACCTCCTGCGTTCAGGAAAGCTTGCCTGAGGGGTCTTAAAAATTCACCTTGTTTTCCCTTTACCTGTTCCAAGAAAACTGTCACCTCTCATAACACTGCCTGTGGCTGACTACAGCAATCACAGAGGTCCGACCTGAGCTGATTTTCATCCAGCCCTCCCCGGTACTGATATCAGTGGAGAGGCAGGAGCAGAGGCTGCCCCAGCCTACTCAGAACTGCAGTCACACAGCAAGGGCACCTGGTGCTCCCACCATTGCATTGCTATCAGTGTCTCGGGTAGCTCAGGTATGTTCCCACGTGCTTTAGCAACATTTCTGACCACCAAGCAGATACTGCCCGACTGCTTTGCAAGCTTTGAAAGATACAGAAATATTTGTCATATTAGACTTCATTAAACTGCTTAGTTAATGCATTTTTTCCACAGTTCTTCCTTTGTAGGATTTTCTTTCCAATCCATAACCTCTCCCCAGCTTATCTTAAAGGAATGAGTTATACTTAGCATAATCACCTGTACTTGTAAGAATGAATTTCATTGTTTTGGCCAGGTTCTGATGGAAATTATTGACTAAAAAATTTCTTGTTATGACAAAATGTAAATACTGGGACTACTGTTGCAGAAGAAAAGCCTGATGCTCAAATACCTTTGGTTCTGAAACTCTTTATGATAAATAAATAAACTGTATTTTACTAACAGTGAATTAATTTGTAGCTTACTACACACTTTCTTTCCAGCGCTAGTTTACAAGCAAACCTGTTACACAAACGCCTTTATTTTTCTGACCAGGTCTGTGTGCAATACTGTCTAATATCACCAGGTGGAGCTACGCAGATAATCTCATTTTGCTTTATTTAATTACAGACGGTAGAGTCCAGATTTTTCTAAAACTCTCTTTTTGGATGGTACCTTAAGGCATGTAGCATCAGCCTGGGTCCATAAAACCACTGCCAATCCACAGCAATCCAAGACAGTGAGTTCAGTATGTGCAAGACAGTATTTCTGGTATGTGCACAGGGCAATAGAAGGGCCCAGGAGAGAGCACAGGTTCAGAAGATATCAGCAAAGATCACCTGGCTCAGCTAGCAAAGCCACTGCTCTGAAATACACTGCATGCAAAATGGCTTCAGCAAAGTACTTGGTAGTGCCTAAACATATCCTGCAGGTTCCTGCTGCTTCCCCTTCTTTTGTGCCATTTTCTTCATTAGTTCTACTCTTTATTGTATTTTTTTTCTGCTGAACAAAAGTCTAGCTTAGCCTGGCAAGACAACTCCACCTTTGATCATATAATCACGGCACTAAACAGCCTGACACTAATGAAAGTTTTGCAGTCTCAGTATAGCTGAAAATACAAGGCTTTGCCTGTAACTTCTTAGTAATTAACTTTTTTACATAAGGTAAGAACCAGACATAAAAGACGGGTTCCATGTTTTTTCTGCTATGCCTTCTTTAGTCCTCAAGTAAACAGGACCTAATTACCGCTGTTAAAATAATGCCACAGTTTCTTAGCTAACATCTATGTGCCCGCTCTAAAAAAGCCAATTAATACCCCTAAGGGAAAGGTTTTCCTCAGCCCATCCACCAACAAGAAGTTCTATACAGTCGCAGGGAAATGTAAAACAAATTATTCAAAAGAAAACATTACATAATTTTTAAAATCTCATGTATCTAAACCATTTTCAACTCTTTTCTGTGCTCAATGGAATGTTAGAGATTTTTACAAAGTAACTGTTAACGTGATCAAGAGTAGATGTCATCTTGACGTTTGTAGGTCACAGCATATAAAAACTGACTTGCAGACTTCAGAATATAGAAACTTAGGCTGATTCCCAGCAATTACTGGCATCTTAAGACAAGCAGATCCTGCCAGTATTAAGTGAACAGAAAAATATCTATTAAAGTTCTCCCACAATTATTTTCAGAGTTATGTTTTTTAATACTGTACTTGATACAAATAAGCCGCAAACTTAAAAAGGCATCAGACGTTTCTTTCTAACCTTGGCACTTCTCCAGCTGAAAACGACGACTGCAGAATCAAACATCAAACCTCAATCTCTAGCACTTTATTCATAAGTATTTATTCATGTTCTCACTTTACAGCCCTCTCAGGCCATGTCAATTTGAAATAAAAAATGGCCCAGCCATGGACCTGAATACTAGCCCAAGACAGTCCACATCTCTCAACTATTAGCTCATTCCCTGGCTCTGTTCTGAACTGCTTGAACTCTCTCTGCCAAAACAAACCTGCTCCTAGACGTGTTAGACCTAAGAATTATATCTGGGGCCAGTTAGTGTCGTGGGGTCAGGGGTTAGTCCCTGGCCCTTCTTCATTTAGCAGTACAGATGAAGGCTGAAGGCAATGGACCTAACTCTGATGTCATCAGAAGTAAGGTGAAAAGCATTTATGCTATGGCCTGATCTTGCATATGATAATAAATCTTGCTTTTCTGAGTTGATTTTATGAGACGTAGTTAAGAATTAGCAAAATGAAATAAACTTTTTTTTTTAATTCAGCTCTGAGGTAGCTCCAGTACACTGATGTGGATCGAGCTCTGCACGTTTTCCACAAGCTCCTTTTTTAACCACTTGAAAAATATCCCACACTTCATCTCGAAACTGCCCACATGAATTTTTGACAGGTACACTGTTATTCTGCTGCTCTCTTCAGTGGAACATGTTGTCTATTTTAATGAGTTTGGAAAATAACCCCAAAACACCATACTTTGGTGGAAAAATGCATGACTTCGTTTAGAAAATCGTGTTGAAACCCGAAGATTTTCACTCCTCTCCCTACACAGGACCAAAATTAGAGGAGCTAATAGCAAACGTGCCATATCAGTGTATTGCTCATTCACATACAAAAAACTGTAACAGGCAATTGCTAAATTCACTATTCAATTAAGATTCTTCAGAGTACCTATATATGACAAGTTTCTTCTAAAAACGGGATAAAACTTACTGAAATGATTTCTCTATCTTTACAAGCCTTCCTTCAACTGTTTTTATGCAACCGACCAAGTCAAAATACTGTCCTACAGCAGAAAAACCTCCACAGTGCAATTCATGTCAAGAAAGTCCTTAGAGGTGGCTGGGCAAGGAAGTCAAACTGCTGTAGGAACAAGAACTACAGGGCCGGAAACCTCCAGAAGCATCCTAAAGCCTTTAGACTCAGCAGGCTAGCTACAAGGCTGCTCTACAGAGTCAGTGGCAAGATTGCTTCCTTCCATACTAAGCATGATATTCACCGAATTTGATGCCTTGAGACTGGTTGTTTCTAAATCACCTCCTTTTGTTTAAAGACAAATTATATCCATCAGCTTCTGTGTTTGCATCCTGATCGATATCCTGCTACAGAATATTCACTAGGTATTATTGTTCTTTCTCTGTCCTTACAAAATTCTGTCTCTAGAAGGAAAAAAATACAGAAAACTTGTATCTTAAGCCTATAAACTTTAGATGTTTCCTTCCAAAAAAGTAAATAATCCTCTTCTTAAACTAAGTACATGAATAAACTCTCTGGCAGACTCAGGACTTGTATAACCAACAACTTGCAGCCCTGTGCTCCCATTTATTTCTGGAGAAATCCCATCCCCAGAGAAAAGCTGTGCTCACACAACATGCTCTTCCTGCAAAAGACACCCATGGGCTTTAGTAAGGATTTGTCTGAGAATGTTTTAAAATGTTTCCCCCTCTACACTGCTTCTGAAGATAGTCACAGTATATGAAGTCTCTTTGAATGCATTTCTTGTTGGAGGATCCTGGGATAAGCAATGCAGACAGGCTAGAGCAGTAAAAATAAATGGCAAACTGTTTGATGGTTTTCAGAACTTTCTGGTTCCCTGATTTTGTTCAGTTTTAGGGGAAGGGAAAACCACATCACCTGACACTGGAATAAACAGGGAACAGCATCTTTTGCTCTCGCAGGCAGGTTCTTCCCATAGATGAGAGTTCAGGATACCATGTATCATAACACAAAGTATGCTCATAACTCTTTGGGTCATTTTTAACAAGCGCTGTTTGAGGAGAAATTATAACCTTGGTGTTATGCGCAAAGAATTCTATACAGTAGCTAATATTATAGTGGACATCAGCAAATAAAAGGTTGGGTTTTTTCTTCTAACAGCCTGGTTTTTAACAGTAGCCTGATAATTTAAAATTTAAAAGGAAAAATGTACCAAAATATTTGAAACTTTTTTAACAAACTTTTTCAGTTTAAAAAACGAAAATTATAAGTCACCTGAAAATCACTGACCTTTTCTAATTTTTCAAAGTGTTCTCTGAGGAACTTCATGGGTCGGTCTGGCTTTGCTATGCAAAGGTTTACAATGCACTCTTTTAAAATCTGTTGGATGTTGTGCTTCTGAACATAGAGTTCACATCCCTTCAAGCTCTCATCTTCTTCCACATTGCAGGAAGAAGCAGCAGCCATCTTCAGGCTTGTAAACAGAAAAGAGACCTAGGTAAGAAAATGGTGCAAGAAAGAGATAAGAGACAGTTCCCAAACCCTTTGTCAGAGAGATCTGGAGGAGCAAAGACATTTTAATATTGCCTGTTGCCTATTCAAGAGCTATCAATTCTGAACATTTTAATGGTCTGGAGTTGTATGTGGAAATACTGAATTGTGTCATCTTTGTACGACCAACATAGCAGTAAGTACAAAAAGAGCATTTGAACTCCTAGACGGCAGTCAACCTTTGGAAGTAACGGTGCAATTAATCATACAAGGCCGTGAGTTTCAAAGACAGCCATTAAATGACGGCATAAAGCCTTGCTTTTCTATTCCCTTGGGGACTCCCTCCCCGTCACCAGAAACCCAGTTTTCTGCAACAGAAGGATTGTTGGTAAATTTTAACATCTCCCCCTTGTACAGCGAGCAACCCTTCCCGGTCCCGGGGGAGATGGGGAGGAGGGGACAGAGCTGCCCAAAGGGAAGTTTGGTAATCGGGGGGAACACAACCCCAAGCCCCTCATTACCTCCCCCAGCGAGCGTACGACCGCTCCATTACAAACCAAAAACCGCGAGGGCCAGCTTTTACACCGGCCTCCCAGCCGCCCCTGCCCGGGCCGCGGGA
>WAAD01006600.1:14451-27006 GCA_013389945.1 Fregata magnificens
AGAAACACAAGCATCCTTTAGGCTTTCATTTAAGCAGGAGACAGTCAAAGTTCATTTTTCCGTTATTAAAAGTCAGACACTTAACAATAAAGGTACAATCCAATATGCTGGTTACAATTTGTTCTGAAGGATGTAATCAAGTATATACTCAAAATGGAGGCTGAAATGTAACACACTTTTCACAAAATAAGACTAGAATGCCAGTCCTACCTACATCTTATTTCATTTTCAGGTATTTTAGAAGTATTTCATGATTACAGATAAACAGTTATTGGTAGTCATTTGTCATGTTCAAAGAGGTTTGAATTCTAGTGGTCTCAATTTGGAATAGATTGATTGTGCTTTCTTGCTACAGTTCTTTAAATCTTGTATTGGAAAAAAAATGAAGGAGATGATAGATTGAAACAGACCTGACACCTAGCTGCTGAGTTGTTAGCTTTGTCTGCGAGTCTGTACACATGCCCTTCACACAATGAAGTGTCTTAAATTAAGTATTTTCTGTTGCAATTGCAGTGATCTGGAAAATGATAGCTCATGTGTCTTGGCTAATGACCAGTAACTTGTCAAGCCTTGGGGACTCTGTTGTTTGCAGTCATTGATCGATAGCCTAGTTTACAGTTTCTGGTTATGGGAGCTAGATACTAGGACCTGTTGAGACAGACTAGATACTGGTCACAGAGACAACTTTAAATACCTGGAAAATCCCAAAGTAAACACTAAGGTACTACGGAGTTTATCTGTTCTTTGGACAGCTGGGGCTATGTGGAAGTGGAGATTTACAGGTGAATTTAAGATCCAGAATTTTTATGTGTCCTAAGAAATGTTGTGGATCTGGCTCTTATAATCTCAGTCTTACTTCTTATAAAATAGGGATAATGATACTTTATATATTAAAAAATATTAACACTGTGGGATATTCAGAGCTGCAATAATTTTGCCTACCTAAGAAACAGAGATTATCTCCAAAGATAAAAATTAAACATACATTAAATTATGTGAGTTGGAAAAATATGAATTGTCAGTTAAAAAAATCATATTGTAAATATATGTGATAAAACAGTTGTGGACATCTGTTACACACATATTTTAGGTAAATTTGTTTCATATATGACCTTCACACATTATCAAGACATGTAAACTATATATCTTCCCCTAATAATGCCTGTCTTTCATGTCTCGTAAGTCTTCTCTTTTGTGTAAGTTATTGGACGATTATCACATTTAGCCTCCAATATAAAAAATCTCTAAGAACTTTGTTAGAGTTCATACTCAGCTAAGAAGTAGCATAGGATGTTAAACTTTGCAATGATGATGTTTCACAGCACTATCTTTATGAAAGGCTATCACTTAACAGAGAAAGAAGGAAACGCTTTAATGAGGAAATATGTTATAAATGAAATCAGCTAACACCAACTAGACTAACTGAATAAGCAATTTGATCCATTTGCCATTTCACTCTTTACTTTCATATTTCACTTTTCCTTGCATGCAAAACTCAAGTCTCTAGGTATGCTTAGGTTTTTTTTACACCTTTTCTGCAAAATAGATGAATGAAAAATCAATGACGAAAAATACAGTACCAGAGAAATCAGAGTAGCTCTGCTATCTATTCACTGATTGCATTGTCTGTTTTGTAACATATTGCTCTAATAAGTAACAGAAGAGAAGCTGGCAGTTGCCTGCATTTACTAAAGAGGTACCTAGAATTTGTTCTACATAAGTTTTAATTGAGTGAGTTGCAAAACTGAATGTCATAAAAAGTTCCTGCGAAATCACTAGTAGCAGATGATATTCATGTTTCCTAACATTAGCATCAAAACATAGCTACCTACATGTGCTGGTTTTGTCTGGGATAGAGTTAATTTTCTTCATAGCAGCTAGTATGGGGCTATGTTTTGGATTTGTGCTAAAAACAGCTTTGATAATGCAGAGGTGTTTTAGTTGTTGCTAAGTAGTGCTTACACTAGTCAGGGACTTTTCCAGCTTCCCATGCTCCGCCAGGTGCACAACAAGCTGGGAGGAGACACAGCCAGGACAGCTGACCCAACTGACCAAAGGGATATTCCATACCACATGATGTCATGCTCAGTATATAAAGCTGGGGGAAAGAGGAAGGAAGGGGGGGGATGTTTGAAGTGATGGCATTTTGTCTTCCCAAGTAACCATTATGTGTGATCGAGCCCTGCTTTCCTGGAGATGGCTGAACACCTGCCTGCCGGTGGGAAGCGGTGAGTGAATTCCTTGTTTTGCTTTGCTTGTGTGCGCAGCTTTTGCTTTCCCTATTAAACTGTCTTTATGTCAACCCACGAGTTTTCTCACTTTTACTCTTCCAATTCTCTCCCCCATCCCACCGGGGGAGAGTGATCGAGTGGCTGTGTGATGCTTAGTTGCCGGCTGGGGTTAAACCACAACACTACACTAACAAATGTCTTCTGGAGAAAGTTATTTGCCTTAACTGGCATATATGGAAACTAACCTATAAATACTGGCACTCAAGTTAAACGCCAGTTTTTCAGCAAAATGTAAAGATAAAAAAGTATAACTCAAAATATAGATATGGGTAACATAACACACATTGTGGTGTGTGTTGTATATTTTCTTCTATTGCATCTAGAGTGGAGCTCCTATATCATATCTTTTTCAAGCACATAGCTGTGGATTTGATATGTTTTACAAATCCTTTATAATCACTTCCTGCGTGTTGCTATACACTGGCTTGCTTAGCAGAAATAGAACCATAAAGAGAAATAATTAATTAACATGTGTCTAATCTGACCTACTCTTAAACAAATTCACTACAAAGAACAGCTCTAATATATATTATGAAATTCTGTTGTATAAAACACGTATAGGAATGCATATAAATGATAAAACTATTGATGTACATAATTTTTATTTCATAATTTTCTTTAAAAAATTGTATAAGAGTAAATTTTCATTTTTATGGGTAGCTTTTTGTCATACAGACTAATTAAACTTTTAAAATACAAAAATTAGTATAAAGAAACTTTTAACAGTCTCTGTAGGTATAGAATCATAGAATCATAGAATCATTAAGGTTGGAAAAGACCTCTAAGATCATCAAGTCCAACCGACAACCCAACACCACCATGCCTCCTAAACTAGGCCCTGGAGTGCCACGTCTACACCTTTTTTGAACGCCTCCAGGGTAGACGACTCCACCACCTCTCTGGGCANGGAGTACAGGGGCACGATCATTTCGTTACTCCTGCTGGGCACACTATTCCTAATACAAGCCAGGATGCTCTTGGCCTTCTTGGCCACCTGGGCACACTGCCGGCTCATGTTCAGCCGGCTGTCGACCAGCACCCCCAGGTCCTTTTCCACCAGGCAACCTTCCAGCCACTCTTCCCCAAAGTGTAAAACTCTTGATTACATTTGAACTTTAATTTCACCTCCACTGTACAAACTAGTTACATACAAAACCTTCAACTGTTTTTACAGAGAAAAAGATGTGCAATCTTTTTAAGATGCCTTGCAAGACAGAGGCTTCAGAACAGCTCGTATCCCCATTAGCAAAGTCTGTATCAAAAGGGCAAAATGTTTGTTTCCTATTGTGACATGAAGAGTAAATACAACTAATTGACTTGAGTCCATGAATTTCTGAAGGGAATGAGGTGGAATTTAAAGCAGGGGTTTACATTCTGAATGTATGGTACAGTTCTATATCCTATTGCACGTGGCATTCCTATCGATAGCACAGACAGTTTGCAGCCTTGTGGTTGTTAATTGTGACTTCATTTTTATTTATTTATTTATTTACCTGTCTATCTATTTAATGTGTTTCCGTAGTGTGTTGTAAACCCAGTTAAAGGTGAAGATTTACCATGTTTGGGTCTAGCCCCTAGTCCATACCCTAAAGAAGTTGTAATTTTAAATGACAGACCAAACAGCTAGAGGAAACAAAAAAGAAGAGAAAATACAGTACAAAATAACAACAACTATCACTTGAAATTGATAGACAGTGAAGGAATAAAATCAAAGAAAGTAGTTAAAAAGGAAAAAAAAAAGGAAAATTACAGGTGTACCAAACATTTATGAGATTATATGAAAACTGTAAAACTAAAATGATGGAAGAGTACAGTAACTTTTAGTAGAGAACACAACTTAAGGTCTAATCCTACATATTATAATGCACTTGCAAAATTGTCATAATGTGATCTTACATTTCATATATTCCTACCATATTCCTCTGCAAAAATTGCTTACTGCTAAGAGTCTCTGTCGTGGGTGGTGTCCTTAGAGAAAATGTGTAGAAAATGCATGGTTCTTTCATGACTTCAAATATAGACATATTTCCATTAATGAAATGGATCTCTTAAACTGTATGGTACTTTTTCTGACATAGTGAGACTCACAGCCTTCGCTGGAGACTAGCTTTCTGTGGTGGGTTGACCCTGGCTGGACGCCAGGTGCCACCAAGCCGCTCTATCACTCCACTCCTTAGCAGGACAGGGGGAGAAAATGAGATGGAAAAAAAACCTCGTGGGTCAAGACAAAGGCAGTTTAATAAAGGCAAAGGCCGTATGCAGAACCAAAGGGAAAAGGCAAACAAAGATCACCCCCCGCACCTCCCAGCAGCAGGCGACGCCCGGCCACCTCCCGGGAAGCAGGGCCCCAGCACCTGTGGCGGCTGCTTCCCAAGACAAACGTCCCAAACAACGAAGGCCCCCCCTCCTCCTCCTTCCTCCCAGCTTTTATTCCTGAGCAGACATCACAGGGTACGGAATAGCCCCAGTCAGCCCAGCTCAGCTGTCCTGGCCACCCCCTCCCAAGATCCTGCCCGACCCCAGCCCACGGGAGGCGGGGGGATGTCGGAGAGAGACAGCCTCGAGGCTGCGCAAGCGCCGCCCGGCCACGGCCACAACACCGTTGTTGCCTCCAGCCACCGACTCAACGTACAGCAGGCTGCCACAGGGAAAACCAACTCAACCTCAGCCAGACCCAGTACACTTTCCTAGATCTCTGGCAGAGGAATTGGCTCCCCAGGTCCACTGCAGCAAAAGGTGGGGGACTGGGCCAAGTTTCAGGGCTGAACCTCTGGATTAATGTGCTGGGCCGGGTTTGGGACCCAGGCTGATTTTTTGTTTGGAAAAATGGAGATCATAAGATGTCATTGTTCCTCAGAAAGAATTAAGGCCTCATATAGCTATCCAAGAAAACTAGATAAAGATATATGTGATTTGTACCTTTAGAAACTTAAAGCAGCTTTCTTATTGATTGACTTTGTTTAATAGGAAGCCATATAATCATCTCTTACTGTAAAGTCTTCTTATAATCTGATTTTAATCCAAACCCTAGTTTTATTATATTGTTCATTGTATTGGTTTTTGTTACATCCTGCTATTTGTGAGGCTTTCACTTCCGATGGATTCTGTTATTGAAACACAGGAAGGATTTAGTTATTAAATTATTATTATATCCCTTCCACTCCTAACATTCATCCTCCCAGTCTTGGTGACACCAAAGACTGTAACAGTAGGCTACTATTTGATGCCTCAGAAGTGTCTTAAATTGTTAATGACTTCTGTTACATATGATCGTAGGGGATATAGTCTGTTCTTTCTTTAAACTGATCACCACAAAACCTAATGATTTCTTTTGATTTGCTTAACAATATCCTTTGGAAGAATGTTACTTATATCCAATGTACTGTTACTATGAGCATTTAAGAAAATGAAAATAAAGATGTTGAGAGTTGTACATCTCTTAATAGCCATAATTTGTCATTTCCCTTGTTGTATACTCAGTGCTATTTTCTATATTCCATTATGTACTTCCAAGTACAATGTTCAAATATGTATGTTGTTGCTCTTTAGTAAACACAAATGTGAATGGCAAGAAATCAGTATATTTAGTCTCACACCTGTGGCAGTAGTTAAGAAAACTGCTGATGCAAACCCCAAATTTTAAAATAAAGATGGAACAGTGATTAAATGCAAACTGATGAAGTGGCATCATTATTTCATGCAGTGACTGAGAAAGGACAACAATATAATATGTGAAGAAGGCCAAAGGAGACAGAGCAGGGAGATGGATAAGCAGAGAAGAAATACAATAGTACTTCAGTCTGAGTGAACTTTGGCGTAACTTGATTTGTACAGAGCACAAACTGTAGACTCAGCCATTCCCGTTTTCTTCAGAGCAGTGCACTGTTTCTGTGACTTGGTACAACCTTGTCCCCACACTGCAGTCACCTTCCACTGAGGACATTTCTGATGCCAGGCTGGACTGGTCAAGGTTTGGAGGGCCTCCTGTCAATCAGGCAGGGCTTCTGAGCCAGATGGATTTACACAGACAAATACCGGGCAGGTCATTTGAGGCTGTCTCTTTACAATTTGCACTATGTTCAGAAATTAGTGTTAGTATCTCATCTTTTTAGTTTAAGTTTTTAACACTATTTTCCCTTTTATTTCTCTGCACAGTGCACTGTATAATGACAATCCTTGTCTGAGGGTTCCTCAGTTGTAGTAAAAACAACATATAGCAATAAAGGGGCAGAGCTACAGGATGCAGCTGGAAAAGGAAATATTTCTGTCCTATTTTCTTAGGTTACTTGCTTGAGTGTTTTATTATTTTGATTAACTCTTACTTAAAATCCTGAGTAGTTTTCTTATGGAGTGGCAGAGGGAAAAGGAGACCCAAGGGAGCGCACAGTGATATTGGTGACCTTCTGTATGTATTTATGGGGACGAAGTTTCTGGACAAAAGTTTCAAAGCTGCTTAAAAAAACCTTGCCTGTAATAGCTTTACAACAACACTGAATAAGTCTAAGCTGACTTTTTTTTCCAAGGCACTTGAATTGCAAATCACTGATCGAAGGTCTTATAGCCTTGAAGTTCAAGTCAGATTATCTGCGAATATTAGAACATGCACATGTGAGGCGGCCTTTACAAGCTTTAAGATCAAAAAGTCACTGTGCCACCTTCAGAATAATATCATTCTGTCACTCAAGCAAGCATAAGAATGCTGGAAAAGTTCAGGCTTTCAAGCAAACTTTAGAACTCCTTTTGTGTAAAGCGTTTTTGACGATAGAAAGCTTATATGCAACAAAACAAATTCTTACCTTCAAAAAATATGTTATCTTTCTTTTTAATGAAACAGAAAAAACATCTCCAAATTTTCCATTATATTTGCTGGATATATCCTGAAGTTAAAATATCTCTTGATATGTCTGCTCTTAGACTTGTCTTTTCAGGCTCAGGTTCCCTAGCCTCCAGGGTCTTAGCAGTTGTGTTTTGCATGATCTCTTTTCTAATGTTGAAATGTGGTATACTTTATTTAAAAAAAATATAATAATTGCAAGTTTTGAATTCCTTATATCTGCTCCAAAAAAGTGTTAATAGGTCCAGCAGAGTCCATGAGGATACTTGTTTGTTTAATATACAGCAGCTACAGAAATACTTTGCTAGGTCAGGGTTGTACAGTTCAACACCTTTCAGCACCTCAGTGTCATGGCTATGCTGTTTGTTTTATTAAAGATTCTTATTACAATTGAAGCAATCTGGTGCAGACATACATTTTGAATGGAGGATGGCTCATATTTTTTCCTGCAAAGTTGTCTGACTTTCTTGCATTAATCCTCCATGAATTTATTACCTAATTGTCTTTCTATAGGAAAGACTCTTTATTAATTTTTATCTTACTGTTCCTAACTGGCAATTTTACTGCTAGACTTCCATCTGTTTTCTCTTTTGTTGGCTTCTTCTATATAGGGCCTTTGCTTTTCAGACTTGAACTAAAAGTGAGTTGGCTGGCATTATTGCAGCTTCACAGAGGGTGATGACAGAGGTGCTCAAAGGTTAATGGATGTACTGGGTCTGGCTGAGGTTGAGTTGGTTTTCCCCATGGCAGCCTGCTGTATGTTGAGTCGGTGGCTGGAGGCGACACCAGTGTTGTGGCTGTGGCCGGGCGGCGCTTGCGCAGCCTCGAGGCTTTCTCTCTCTGACATCCCCCCGCCTCCCGTGGGCTGGGGTCAGGCGGGATCTTGGGAGGGGGTGGCCAGGACAGCTGAGCTGGGCTGACTGGGGCTATTCCGTACCCTGTGACGTCTGCTCAGGAATAAAAGCTGGGAGGAAGGAGGAGGAGGGGGGGCCTTCGTTGTTTGGGACGTTTGTCTTGGGAAGCAGCCGCCACAGGTGCTGGGGCCCTGCTTCCCGGGAGGTGGCCGGGCGTCGCCTGCTGCTGGGAGGTGCGGAGGGGGATCTTTGTTTGCCTTTTCTTTTGTTTCCGTGCATGGCCTTTGTCTTGACCCACGAGGTTTTTTTTCCATCTCATTTTCTCCCCCTGTCCTGCTAAGGAGTGGAGTGATAGAGTGGCTTGGTGGTACCTGGCATCCAGCCAGGGTCAACCCACCACAATATTGTTCTCAAATTATATTTATTAATAATGTCTACCTATATTTTTATAGTTTTTCATTCTCTTTGAAACGTTAAAATGCATTCTGATTGTTAAATTTGAAACTCTCCAAATTAGTAGAAGCTGGAGTCTCCTATGAATCTGCTGTCAACATCCTACTGTATTTTTTTGTGTCTGGAGTCATTAAACTTTTTCTATAGAGCTGTGAAAGAAAAGAGCATCAGGTCACTTATTCCTTGCAGCATCATTAAAATATGTTAGATTTAAATAAATATCACAGCTGATAAAGGAAAAGATTTTCCCTCGAAGGGGATGAATAATGATTTTGGACAGTACTTTCAGAAGTACAGGCATACTAGGCTTCTAACATCTTTGTCCCTTGAAAGCTCAGGGTCCTGAAGATGATTTCATGCAAGCTGTTGCAGGTTTAGAGTTTAAATCAACACTAGGCAGTGGAGAGAGAGTGCCATGCACCGATATCTCAAATGTCAAAGAGTAGAAATTGAATTATTTGGTAATTTGTTTTGATGTTATGGACTCAATATTTGGGTTTTTAAGTAACATTCTGTTGCCATTTAAGCTATAACACCAAAGATTTTGTTTCTAATAGGATCTGCTTTGAAACCCTTCTTTATATGAGAAAAAGAGCTTGGATATTTGTGGCTTCTCTTAAAGCAGCTGGAAACCACAGCAATGGATAACTTAATGTAATAAACCAGGAGCATGCCTCTTGTTTCTACGGGCAAAGCAGGGACAAATTATTCTGCACCACATTTTAGTAATTGTTGAACTACTGTCTCTAGGACTATCTTATGGTTATGGAGTAGTCAGAATTAGTGTTAGTGGCTGGCTGAGTACTTAATTAGAAGATATTCCTGGATGTATTTCTACCAATAATAATATTCAAGGAGACTTATTTGTATCATTATCCCCTTCCACTGATCTCTACATCTTTCCTTCAGAGTAGTTTCTGGAGTATAAAACTGCAATGCACTTGTAATGCCAATGCATACAGAGCCATTTCATCCTCTCCTTTTTGTTAGCTTTGAGAACAGCAGTAAAACAAATGATAGTCTTTATAAGGTGATTATAATTTTTTCAAAACGTTGAATCAAATAATGGTAGACATAATTTTCTATTGAGTTGCTTATACTGTCAATACTGCACTTTTCTGTGATGAGCTGAATACATACTTTGTATAAACCTCCAAATAAAAAATTATGTTGGTTGTGCCCATTTCACAAGCAAAGACTTTAAAGACTGTATTTTCAAAAATTCTTGACTAAATGCTACCCTGTAATTGAAAGCTGGCTGTTTATTAGGAGTTACCCAAGGCTGTTGATGGAGAAAAGTTCTCCTTTCTACCAGGAGGAGGCATAATGATATTCCCAGCTCTTACTCTTTCCTTGTTCCTTGCTTATGAAATGTTCTTTTTCTGTTACATCTTGGGAAAACTAACTAGGCTGAGAGGAATTTTAAAGTTGAAAATGTAGCTTATATCTGTTTAAATATTCTTATCTGATGCACTTTCATTTCATTCTTTTGGCATTGTTCCAAGGAAACATAAAGTCAAGTGAGGGAGCACCAGCTTCGGCTGCTGCTGCAGGAATGGATTGCTTGAAACCTGGTCAGGCAGAGGCCACATTCAGTGTAAGGCAGAGCTGTGCAAGTAGCCAGTTGTTTAGATTCCGTGGCTGAAAGGAAAAGAGAGCAATCTCCTTTTTCCATCTCCCTTCCATCTCCAAAATCCATTTTCATGCTAATCCACCTATTGCTTCCTGCTCAGTTTGGAATGACAAAGAAACAAATATAATTATTTTAAGCCATGTAAATATTTTATACGAAAAGGTGGTTACATGCTATAGAAAGAGGATTGCTTGTCCCAAAAGTTTCCCTCTGTAAGTATTCCCCAGGAAGTGGAAATATATTGGGCAGAGATATTTGATTATTTTCCATATGCGTAAGACCATATGAGCATTCACATCATGTTTTAATGCTCTAGAATCCATTATTTTCTCCTGACCATGGCCAGAGTTAGTAACTTGAATCTTAATATAGATACTTAAATAAATTTATATTTATTCATATTGATAGTTTTCAATGAACCCAATTCTTGCTTTTGATCAGGGTTGCTTAAGACTTGTGATCTCAAAGTTTATGGTGTGATCCTGTGAGATAAGGATTCAGTCTTTCCACTAAATCAAAATGCATATAGGTATTTCAGCAACCTTTTATGTCAGTACCTTGAAATGCATCAGCAAAAAAATACATGTATGCATCCATGCAAGAATACATTGAGCCTTTAGTATTTATTGGAAAAATATGCAGCTTCTGTTTGTACAGCAAGGGTATTTTTCACTTAGCTGAATTTGCTGTTTTAGATTTTGGCTTTCAAAGATAGCTTGGCAAATGGTGCAGAATGGCTCCATAAACAAACATCCATATTAGTAAAAATGCTGGCTAGGAGTCTGCAAAGAATAAATTACGTGCATATACTTGGGATATGGATCAAATGTAATTTGACATCTTTGAGGAATAGATCCACTATTAAAATCACGGTAAAACACCACTGTGCTTGGACCCAAAACTTTGATATAACTAATATCTATTTTTAAAAGAATGTTTGGGAAGACGAGAGGGGAGCAACGACATGGTAGACTTGGAGAAAAGCTTTTTCTGTTTTTTTGGTATTTTTGAAAAGAAGACACTTCATGAAGATTTGCAACTATGCCTCTTTCTACAGCCACAAGATTTGCACCTCCAGTTTTGCTCTCATGGAATGATTGAATACTTAGTATAAAACTGTCTTTCTGCATGTTTCCTTTGATTGCATTGTAGTCATGATCTGATGTGATCTGTAGTCCTGAGGCCCTACATGGATCTTGGGTGCCAAAACACCGACATATATTTTGGGGGTCAAGTTATGTTTCTAGTCTAAGAATATTTGATCACATATGGAACTATATTTGTCAGGTATGCTTACAAAAGATACAGAACAAAAAAATAGAGCAACAAGAAATCCATGGGAGATAAAAAGAAAGGAGGGAAGAAAAATGGATTAGCTTTACTGAAGCAGAGGAAATTCTACAGAAAGACTTTTTTTCTATGGTAGTTCTGTTTTTTCTAATTCCACCTGGATTTACATTCTGTTGAAATAATAACACGCTGAAGTACTGAGATATGTTTAGAATTTTGTCATGATGCTAATATCCTGTCACTTATGATTGACCAGTCTTGTGCTGGAAAACAGAACAGTAAGTAGGAGGAAATGCAGANTATTATTTCTAACAGGCATATCTTTCCTTTGTATTACCACAGGATGAAAGAGAAGCTTAACTGTTAGGTGTTCAGAGAAAATTGGAATAAAATTTAGACAGTTCATGGTTGCAGATATTTTTTTGTTAGTTGTGGTGTGAAACCATGCCAGCTCAGTGTAAATTAATCGGAGTTAAAAAGAGTGACCCATTAAGATATTGAGGGGAAAGCCAAGGAAGTATAATAAAATAACATCTTTTGCAACACTGAAGCATTAAGCCTCTCTGATAGCACAGAAGGAAGTTTACTGTAGTTGCACGTAACAGGCTATGTTTAAGGAAGGAAGGAAGGGTAATCTGGTGCATCTTGGCCTGGTTCACTACTTGAACTGTCACCTATCGGCCAAGTTGCTATTAGCAAATTTTAAAGTCCTGGGGAAGTTCAACAGCTGAGATACCTACAGGCTTTTTAAAGGCACCCCATTAACACTTCTGGGTGCCTTTGAAAAGTCTGATCTGAAATCTTTCCTTACACAGTTGTGATCTGAGGGTAATGTAATACTTTGTTATTTAACTGGGAGACCTGGAGGCCATGTTTTAAAGGTTGTGGGTTGATCAAATTCTGTTGTGACAGAGGCCATATAAGTACTGTGGACACACACAACTCTTGACATCGTACTGTTTCAGGTTCTTAAACAAAAATGAATTATTTCCTTTGGGTGTGTGATACAGAAGAAACAAAGTCTGAAATANNATATTTACTTTTTTTACGTACAGTGTTAGGATATAAGGTGTCTGATTTTTTTTTCTTTCCACTCATACGAGCAGAGGCTCCTTCACCTTATTTTTATGCAGCTTTTGGTGGAACTTTTTGCAAGTGTTAAGCACAGTGTTTCTGTTGCTCTAAAAAACTGCATGTAAA
>WAAD01006602.1:0-65837 GCA_013389945.1 Fregata magnificens
AAGCAGTTTAATAAAACAAAGACCACATGTGGAAAGAAAAGGAAAAGACAAAGAAAGATCCTACTTCCCACCTCTCACCAGCAGAGACGCCCAGCCACCTCCCGGGAAGCAGGGCCCCAACACATGCAGCGGCTACTCCCAAAGACAAACATCACAGAGACCGAGTGCCCTCCATCCTCCTCCTCCTTTCTCCCAGCTTTTATTGCTGAGCAGGTGTCACATGGTATGGAATAGCCCCAGTCAGTCTGGGTCAGCTGTCCTGGCCATCCCCCTCCCAAGATCCCTCCCACCCCCAGCCCACGGCAGGGGTGGGAAGTCGGGGGGAATGTTGGAGAGAGACAGCCTCGGGCTGGGCAGGCACCGCCCGGCAACAGCCAAACACTGGTGTCACCTCCAACCACCAACACAAAGCACAGCAGGCTGCCATGGGGATAACCAACTCCCCCTCAGCCAGGCCCAGTACAGCATCACAACAGGAGCGCACCTCCTCCCACAGTTTGCCACCTCCTCAGTGCTTCCAAAAATCACTTATGGCTTTCTCAAGCCAAGCTAGTTACCTAAAGCTGGAGGCTCCCTAGTAACACTTAAGGACCTTAGCACCCTCTGAGCAAGAATTCTTTGCATTTATCTTTCAAGTGGAAGGATTGCTAACTGTCTAAAACATTTCTAGCGTCAATAGTATCAATATTTGCCTTCAGTCTGCATTCATGTGGAGGAGTGGAGAATCTGGGATGAGATTTTAAAAGAGCCTATCACTTTGTGATATTGCCTCAGGAGAAAATTTTTCTGCGCATCTTAACTGTTACAGTTTGTTGATCAGAACGAGCCAACTTTCAAAGGAGAAGGTAATGCCATACATTTTATTTATGATTTTTGTGCAGCTGCTAAACAACTGCACCACAGTGAGCAAACTCCTTGGCAGTGGCAGGTGGACAGTGCTCTGTTCTCAAATATGTCAGATCTTTCACTTTCTATCCACGCATTTTAGAAACAAAACGTTTTCCATTAGAGCAAGTCCTCATCTGCCTTACAAGCCAGGAAGGATGGAGAATTCATGGTCCGTGGCACAGGCGTGGCCTGCAATCCAATCTCATGTGGCCTGTAACGACTTACTTAGTTTTCTACACTGTAGCAGATTAACACTATCAATCAGGGGCATTAAAATGTGGTTGGCCAAAGGTGTTAGAAGGAACTCTTGGCTCTCAGTAAGGAAAAGATTTGCCGTCTCTGTGGTGTAGCAAGAAGGAAAAATATAAGGGAAAATCAGTACTTCCACTAGAATATAGAAAATCATGACGAGAAGTTTCTCTTCTGACCATGGATTATGGGTGCTATTAAAGATAGGCTATCCTATAGGTGGAATTCCGAGTAAACAGATATTACGATTTATGTCTGTGTAGTGAGAAAGTATAATCTGCAGGAATTAACAGAAGGCCTCAAAGAACATCAGTGCTTACCACCTGTCAGAGACAGCATGTGTGTCATTGAAAGACGCTTCTCATGCTTTGGCACAACTAAGACAGACCCTTCCTCTCCCCCCAGTCACTGATACTACAATAATTTAGAGGAGGCAACAGGTCATGCAGCTGGGCAGACTTCTGTAGAAGTTGCTGCTGTGGCAATCCCAGAGCTATGGGACTTAGGGTGCCTGACCAAAAAAAACCCCGAACCAACAAATGCCCAGGTTTACTTGGCTCATTTGAAAGTTAGGGAGAAGGGGAAAAGGCAGAACTCATTCTGGTCTGGAAAAGGTAGATAAAGTTCAGGAGAACCATTAATGTGATCCTAAGTATCTGTCCAGGGCTTTGCTTTCCTTTGATACCATGAACGTCTGTTAGCAAAGGCTAGCACTCATTAGCAGAAGGGAGAGTGTTGTCATTCTCTTTTTTTGTACCTACTTTCTAATATATGCATGCATGTCTGCAAGTATATATTGGAGTTAGTGAAGGTGCATTGTATCATAAGGGTTTCTGCATCTCTTTGCAATGGAAAATGTGGTGTGTTTTTTTCCTCTTCTTTCTCCATTTTGCACCCCCCCTCCCCCCACCTTAGCTCCAGCTTTAAAGTTATTTAAGTAAAATTCAAATAAAGGAATATGCTAGAATTGGAAAGATAATTACAATGCCAAAATCCCTCACACACCACTGGATTCTTTCCCTCCTGATGAGGACTCTGGATTTGTCTGTGAAAGCAAAGAAAAAGCTTTCTTCGGTGCATTGTCATTAAAACATTTAGAGTCTGCAAATCCTGTACAGTCAAGACAACAGCAAGATTATGTTTGAATCCTAAGAATGAGCAACGTGTTCTGCTTAATTACAGAAGTTGCAGAGGAAAAGGATTTATAGACCTCCCTGTCCATCTCCCCTTCAGTGCAGGATTGTTCTCTCCAGAGTGCTTCTTGAGTCTTGAACACTTGAGTCAGTGTTACGTGCACCACGTAATGGATCATCCACTGTTTTTCTGGGGGTCTTACAGCAGTTCTTAATGGGTTCAAGGGTGTAGTAGAGCCTGCTAGTTTTAAAACAGCATTGGTTGCCAGCAGGTCATGTTCTCAATGTGGACTTTGGGAAATTGCTTTATCTTAGCATGTGCTAATCCAGGGCTATCAAAGTTGGATAAAAAGATGGGCAGGTGCCTTATCTCATGATCAAGGTGTTTTCCCTGGAACTTAGTTTTCACCTTGGTTTTCTCAATTTCATTGGAGAGCTTGTCCTCATTATTTCGTTCTGAGAATTCAAAAATAGTTCCCCCCATCACTCATGTGCATAACCTCTGGTTTCTTTGTCTTTCCCTGCTGTTTTGTTAATGTGGACTTTATCTGTAAAACAGTGCTTCTCTTTGATCACACTTCAGCTAATAGGAAATTTCCTGTTGAAATACTGTGTTTTGAGAAAGCTCATTGCAGGAAGTTTTGGAATTCTTAAAAAAAACAAAAAAACCAAAACAAAAACAAAACCACCACCAAAACCAAAAACCAAACTTGACTTTTTTTTTGTTTTGTTTGTTTTGTTTTGTTTTTTCCCCAGAAAACTGAAAACTTTTTCTCTTATTTAGAGTCATGGGGTTTTATGGGTAGTCTCCGGTGTTTTCTTTTTTCCTGAATAAAAGGCGAAAGGTTTTTTTTATAGATAAGACTTTCCTCCCTGTCTGTAGCTAATAGCTTGCATGGATTTGTGGGCCTTCTCCCAGATGTCAGCACGTTAGATATAAACCCTTATTAACACACCCTAACTCTGTCTCCTCCTAGATGTGTCACTGAGAAGCACATGAGAAATTCTGGCCAATACTTTGTCCTGCAAACCCACTGTTATCTCTTTATCTAGGCTCTTGCTATTGTCCATCCAAGGTCTGTTTCAGTATTGTTTCTTTCAAGTTTTTATTCTTTCATTAATGATATAAGTGTTTGATTACTTTTCCCCAAGCACTCACCTCATGAAGTTGCTCAACATATTTCTGACAATGGTGTTTTAGTGGCTTCCCCACCCCCAATCAAAAATTTTAATGAAAAGCTATCAAGCTATGGAAGTGTTTTTCTCACAAGTCTTTTGGGTTTCCAGTTTTCAAAAACTGCAAACTCATTCAGTTTTTGTATAATCCAGAACAAAGAAAAATCCTAATTTGAGGAAAGCAAAACCAACGCCTCTCCCTAAAACTACCAACCCCCGCCATGCGTAGAAAAAGTCTACATGCTTAATGTATCACAAGAAAAATAGTTGACATTTTCTAAACAATTTCTGCATCATTCCAGCTGACTCAGATTTTGATCTTGTGTTTCTCTACTCCCTTCTTTCCCTGTAAAGATAAGTCTATTATATTTTTGCTCCCTGACACTGAGTTTCCCTGACATTCACATTGAATACTGTCTGTAAAATGTTATTAACAAGATGCTTATTCTACTTTAAAGTTGCTCCAAATGTTCCAAATAGGAACATTTGCAATTATGCTCCTTAAAAACAAGCTGCTTATAAACTGAAGACTGAAACAACAGAGGGTAGAAATTGTTATCCCTACATTACAGATGAAGCTGAAGGACTGAAGGCGAGTTACAGCTAACGTACTGTTAATAGATCCCTCCAGAAAGGAGCCTACTGAAAGAAGAGCTTTTTGAAGCTCCATTGCCATAACGGTACACCAGCAACACTACCATCTCCCAGTGTTTCAGAGGGTGCCACAGAGAGCTCAGGGTTTGGCAACTAAGCAGATGCCGTATTAGCATGTAGTCTGTCAGAGAAGTGCATTTCTCAACCTCTAAGATGTGGACCAGATCTACAAAGGTATTTAGTATTTCAAAAGCAGGCTGGCCTTACCAGGGTTTAAGAAGTGCATCTCCTGCAAGTTGGGTGTGTTAATCATCTCAATTTTTAATAAGCTTCATGTGCCTATGGTTTTGGAAACACCTATGGCCTCTTTGTGCATATAAAGGGCCCTTGTTGCTCTGGTTCATTCTGCTCACCTTTGCTTCCTTCTTCTCAGGAATGCTGTTTCTGGGCCAAGTCAAGCATTGGCTCTAAAAACTAGCTGAATTGTAAGATGAGGATCCACATAACTTAAGATTAGCTCTCTGAGGTATATGTTTTGTCCAACCCTGCGTATCTTCTGTGGGCGAAAAAAGAAAAAAAAAAAAAAGAGAGGCTCTTCCAGAAGGCAGCTTAGCACAGGCTAGGACTGGATGAGATGCCTGTGTCTCCACTCTCTATTGAAGGAGCCTAGGACAACTAATTTATACAAGAGCTAAACATACCTCAGTTATTTTGTCCTGTGTTACAGCTTCTGAATTGATCCCCAGAATTCCCTGTGCTCGGTCCTGTGCTTGTGGCACTCTGGAATGATTTCAGATAAGTGTTGTGATGAAAACAAGAAAAGCTATAGACATCCTAAGAGAAATATGCTATTTTTCTGGAGCCCTTATGTAAAATAGTGCTGCTTTGGTTACTCTGGAAGGTTGAACAGATGCCCAGCTTAGGGCTTTACGGTGATACCTTAAGCTATCTAGGAAGAGAGAAGATTTAATCATCCCTCTAAGTTATATTTTCATGTCCCAGTAGAACAAAATCCTGGGACAATTCTTTATTACACGATTTGCCATGACAGGGGACGTCTTTAAAATGATTAGAGAGCCACTTGCTACAGTGATCGGTCAATAAGTGTGGGAGAAGCTAACTTTATCGGTAGCCTGAAGTATAATTCTAGAGTTGCACTCTGCCAGAGTGGAAGAAAATAAAATGCTAGTGTAACAATCCATGGAAGTAGCTCAGATCACAAAGCAGCCATCTTTTCTATAAACTGGATTAGCCAGAGGCAAAATGCTTTCATCAGTCGCTGATTGCCAGACCTTCTTTTTTTTTTTTTTGGTATTCAGAAAGCTTTAGAAAGTGGATAAAGATAAATGTTCTGCTTTAAAGTGTTCAAATATCAGTTCCTGCAGGAACTCTCTAGGCATTAGAGTATTGTTTAGCAACTCCCTGATTGGGGGATTTGGAAACTTGAGCTGCAGGACTGCACTCATGCTAGAAAATAGTTATTATTGTTGGCAAAGCAGCAGCAGTAGCTCTTGGGCCAAGTTTCTTTGACTTTGTAAGAAGTCCAAGGCACCTTTAGAAAAATAGTATCTTGGATTTGGGCTATAGGCAGCATCAGTGTTGAAAAGTTCATAGGACTTCGTTCCCTTGCTGGAGCAAAGTAGTAAGTCTCTTCCCTGATCTTCTTACTACATGCTTTATTTAGTAGAAACTTCTACCATAGTAGCTGTGCTAAGGCAGGAGTTGTTTCCCCAGCTGTGGTATGCAGAGTCCTGTGGTGAGGCGAAGTCACCGAGACCTTCCTTGACTTTTGTTTCAGTAATTTTCTCCAGAGCTCTTATTCTCTATCAATGTATGTCATCAAATAAGAGCCCAGAGAACTTGTTCCTTTGTGGCACCCACCCAAACCAAGGCAAAACTTGGTGGTAGTAGCTGAGCATCACTTTGTTGTTAAGGCCATAGCACTACAGAAGCTTGTAGAAGCTATGTTTTCAACACATAGGACTGGGAATCCTCAAGCTTTGCAACCCTACAGTGGTACCCCTTGATGCACTACTGCGTCCTGGAGATATCAAAAGTTATATGGAGACTGAAGGTTGAGTTACTGTTAGTGGTGGGAACTAGTTTTAAATAAGTTTATTTAGTTAATATAAAAACTACACCTTTGAAAATAACTTGTGTATTGCGTCATGACACACAGCAAAGCAGACGCTCCCTTTTTTTTGGTAATGTCACACATTTTTATGGTTTCTGTCACCTGTTTGCAAGCTTGGAGATTGAAAAACAGGACAGCAAACATATTAGATGATAGGACTATGTTTCCTGACAGCACCCCCTGTCTTCTATCTCATTTCAGTTGTGGGCACTTCCACTACTTTATGAATGGTAGCTGCTTATATACACAGTAAATAGTGAGCATTCTCACTGATGTAAGTTGATCCAGTGCCACTGAACAGCTTTAGTCCCACTGTAAGTAAGTCACAGGCAGTATGGTCATTCTGAGTAAGAGACATTCACCGAAATCAGTGACAACTTACAGCTTAAATTCCCTTATAATTCCAGTCTGACCCAAGGAGCTACTGACAGCTTTTAAAAACTCATTCTAAAATTTTACATCTTTGGGTAGCTTGAATCATTGTTGGTTTTGTTTTAGTGGTTTTCTTCTTTCTAGTTAAAACCCCTGAAAAAAATGAACCCCTACCAACTTGTCAGAAAAGCATCTTCTTTCTTCATCAAAACACAATAGTCAGAGCCTTGGTCTTCTGTGAAGAGCACATTTTTTTTAAAGCCTAGGTTGGATTCAGTAAGGCAAGTACAACAACTCCGTTCCTTAAAACCAAAACAAAGCAAAAAAAACCCCATAAACTGTCATGAATTTTCAAGTCTGGTGTGTGACAGGTCTGCAGCTTCAGAAATGGCAGTTTTACACTTCTGGGAAGCCATGATCCCGTAATGGCAGTCTTCCCAGCACGAAGTATTCCTGTCTTGTCAAAGAAGCTCTGAAAGGAACAAATGCTATTTCATCAGTATCTTGAAAAACTGTGTGTTCGTTGCATTTTGTGTATGCTTTAAATAATATAGAGAAATTATGTTATATGATGGCCTAACAATTAAAGGGCAGAGTTAGCTGTCATCCTTGTAATATCACCTTGCTCGTACCTGTCTAGCTGCCAGAAGTTTTCTGTGTTGCTGAGCACAGAATTTTCCCACAGGCAAAATCCTATCCAACTTTTATTCCATACCATAGACAGGACAAAGAGTTTGTTCCAAGTTGTGCTGTCTCTTTTTTAGGCATCTTCCAAAAATTAGTCCAGAAGAGATCAGCTTCCTGCATATGGTGCATGCATTTATTCTGAAGGCCTTGATGGCCAGTTTGCTGCCATTCAGCGATTTATGCTGTGGTGACATAGATTTTTGCCACACGCAGATTTTTCTGGTGTTTCACTATATTTCTAAAGAAAAATAGTTTAGGAAAAAAAAAAGCAAACTCAACACTGTTGCTGTTATGAGTTTGGATGTGTAGGCAGTGAGTGTAAAACACTCATCTCTGTTACATGATTGTATTTTGGTCTTATAGCTAGTTGAGAAGCTGTATAGCTGTGTCCCAACTAATGGTTAGATGGTGTCTTAAAATGTCCAGGCAGATTGATTCTATAAGGGGCAATTTCCATTCAACATGCCTTCCTCTTCTCATGTAGGTTCAAATATGAGACAGAAAACTGCAGTCTTATGTTACTTATTTCCTGAAAAGAAAACCTTCTGTTATTGGATAAGTAGTGTCTTGAGATCCTATTCATTATTTGATGCATCTGTGTATGGTTACTGTATGCCACTGATTCTCTGTGCTGATATTTTCTGATATTTATTATTTTTGTATGTAAAGAGCTCACCAGAGATATCGCCTTGGATAAATGTAACAAAGGATTTCAGTGACTGTTGTTAGACTGTGTCTCTCTTTCTCTCCCCCGTATTAATATTCAGCCCTTTTCACATAGCAGTGTGCTCTCTATATAGTTACAATTCATTGTGCACAAGAAGTAACAGTAAGAGGAAATACTGAGATGGTTCCTTCTTCATCATCGGGGAATTCTAGCCTTAGGGAAGCGCTTAAGTAGCATTTTTTAAGGTCTTATTTAGAATGTAATTATGAGTTTTTTCTCCTTTCAGAGGCCACTTACAGGGTATGAGCTCAAAGCAGGGGAGTATGCTACTAATGCACTGTGAGACAAGCTTTGGTGGAGATTACAGGAACATCCCTGCCAGTGTGCGATGCCCTTAGCATTGGAGACTGGAGGTCTAAGCGAGTGCCACAGGGTGACTCCAGAACCCCTGGAATATCACACTCCCAGGTAGATGTACCTGTCAATATTGACCCAAGAGGCGAAATATATGTTGGCTTTTCTAAACCAGCAAGCTAGGACTTGTCTTCACTTAGTGTTAATCTGAGGTCACTAATCTGTCTCTTGCATGCAAAAATATCTGTGTCAATGACAGTCAGACTGCAGTTGGATGACCTGGAGAGGTGTGAATGGAGCTTCAGAGCTGCTCAAGCTACTTACTACCTTACCTCAACTGATGAAAGGTTTCCCATTCCTAATGCTAGCTCCACCTTTGTTTCAAAATCGTGTGTCCTTCAGACTTCTCTGCATCTCCCAGTGTTGGTTTTCAAACATTTAGGAACTTGTACCTTTATGTAGGTGATTCATTCCTTCCCTATCACTTCTCTCCTGACATTTGAAATTGGATTTTGCAGAACTACCACTTGCCTCTAACTGATAAGAAATGTTTGTTTCTGGCAAGATGGATTTCCTGTCTTGCTCTTCTCCTCTCTCCCTTTATCTGCCCCCTTTTGCATTGTTCTTGTTGTTCTTTGTCTTAATTTTTGTCTTCTTTCTTCCCCCACATTTCTTGTCTACTTTTTCTCTAATTTCTTCTCTGTTCTTCACATGTCCCTTCATTTGATGGTTGGACTTGATGATCTTAGAGGTCTTTTCCAACCTTAATGATTCTATGATTCTATGATTCTCCTTTCACAGACATTTCTGCTGCTCAGCCCACTTGCCTGAATCCCTCAGCCTGGAGCTGATGCAGTAGCTATACAGATTGCAGAAAAGAAAGTCCAGCTCCCTCCTGCCAGCTCTGGCCTGTGTGTCACAGTCAGCTCTGGGTCTCTTTTCCAGAAGCATGTTGATTTCATTGGCTTTTTCAGTAGGAATTTTTTTTTTCCAGTCAAAAATTGGTTTGATTGGTTGGGACCAGCACATGTGGTTTAAGAGATCCTGGTTCAAGCTGTTGTCTTCCAATTTCCAGAGGGGAATTATGCCTTGGTCATTATTTCTTGTTAGAGTTTCATTTTGTATAAATAATTAAAGGCTAGTTGAAGCCAAACAGACTCTAGGCCAAACAAATTGTAGGTTAGGCATTCACTTGGAACAAGGAGACCACAGGGGCATTAATGAGTTAGCCACTGGGCTAGCTGCCACTATGTAGTCTTTTGCTGTTTTATTTTCCAAATGAAATCTGTTTTCTATTGTGCCCTTTCTTCTTTTCCCAAAGTGCAGGAGAAATAAATACCATGTTTGGGAGTGGAGAGTTTCTTTCACCTATCCTCTGGGTGTAGGCATGAGTTTCTTGGGAAGAACCAGATATGGATTAGCCCAAGCTCTGGGGAACACTATGATCTTTGCTCTGTCCTGTGTGAGTCTAGTCTAGGGGACTTCTTACACTTCTCCAGTGGGAGTAAGAGAGTGTTAGGAGGGGGATTTCTGCTGAGATTGGAGTAAAGCATGTTCTCATTTGAAGAAGGGGTTAGACAGCAGCCCAGATCATGAGACTGGGTAGGGCAGAGAGAAATGAAAAAATGGAGAAATGGAGCTGGATGATGAGTGATGGAGAAAAGAGGAGGGAGGGAGGGAGAGTGAGTAGCTGGGTAGCTGGGATAGCTACTGTAGGCGGCTGAGGAGACCCAGTAACGGAGCAGACAAGACTAAGTATCAGGGAAGATGGAGATACTGAAGTGTGTAGGGATGGGATCAGAGCACTGGAAGTGGAAATACATTGCTGTGGCACATGGGGCAGCAAAGAAGCGGGCCTGGGAAGGGCTGGAGCTTGAAGCTGCATGCAGAGGCTGCTTGGCAATGCTTCAGGCTCTGCCTCAGTGTGACTTGAAGTCACACCGCAAAAAAAAGAAAAGAATACAAAAAAGAAAGTGATTTTCTATCCTGTGCACTTCAGGGCTTACAGGATGGGCTAAGGGAGAAGGAGAAAGGCAGCCTGCTGAGATCCCACAGCCCTTCTCACAGTGGGCTGCATTGCTGCCCAAGCATCCTTGGTAGCCTGCCTTTGTTAGTTGAGCTTGTCAGGCTCACACCAGCACCTTTCAGAGCTGAAGGAGATCTGAACTGTATGGCTCCTTTGTTTAGTAGGAATCACAAAGGCAAAACTAAGAGCAGCAATACTGAAAAGCAACCCCCCGTTACCTTCCTCTTTAATATCGCCTTTTCTTATGTGTGTGCTTGACTGTGACTCTCAAAGGATAATTCATTAAAAAACTTTCTTAGAAACGTAGCCACACAAAGTGACTTGCATTCTCACTGTACTGTTCATTCAGGATGAGAGACTTTTATCATGTCTTTAATTTATATCAAAATTTTATTCCATCATTGGTCTATTTCCAATTCCATTTTTATACTAACAAGACTTTCTTCTATTTACATTGGTGAAGCCTTGAATTCATAAACTGTCAGAGTGATTTTAATGTAGAATAAGGCTTTATCACTGCATATAAATATATTTAGCCTGAAATTCATTCTGAGTAACCTTTTGTGGGCTCAGAATAAATGTAACACTTTTTATGTGTACGTATCACTAGATTTAAAATGAGATTTACGACACTCATTGCCATTCTTAGAGAATGGGGGGAAATACGGGGAATACTTTCCCAGTGTTTAAGACTGCACCACTTTGAAATAATAAACCATTCTCTCCTACTTCAAAGTAATTTTATAGATATGTTTAAAGAACACTGTGAGTTTGTCTACTGTGTTTGTAAGTTTTATACTCAGCCAGAAAAAGACACTTTGGAAAACGTTTTTTTATTCATTATTGTTTGTATTAAAATACAGTCTGTGGGCCATGACCAGCATCAAAGCCTTGCCATGTGCTCTGTAGTGGGTATTGCTAGGTAAGGGGTAGTTCATGGCAGAGAAGGTACAGTTGGATATTCCAGGCAGCAAATGTTTTCTTGTTCTTCTTCCATGTTTTGCAAGCAGGATATTGTCACACACAGACATTCAGTCTCCTGTCTCATTACCAACTGAGAAGACAGGTTTCTGAGGGAGCTTAGCCAAAGTGACAAAGGAAGTTTACAGCCGAGCCAGGAACTACACCCAGATTCCCACCAGGTCCAGCATGCACATTGACTTGGCTAAAACTTCCTTGAGCATCTTGCTTGCTGCTGGGTTTTTCCTTCGGCTTGTTCAATTTTATTGGCAAACTTGTTTGGTCCCCTCCAGGAGCAGATATTGCTGATGCTACCCTTTCTCTTGGAAAAGTTTGGAGAAGTTGTGTCTGGTGCTATTAGCTCTGCAGGAAACGTTCTAATCAATTTATCAATTGTGCTGTAAAATGAACGGTGCAACTGCTGTATTTTTATTAGAGAAGTGACACAGACAAATTTTGTCACAAGAGTCGCTCAATAGCTGTTTCACCGGGAACTAGGAGTGCCTTTCAAATGAGAGTGTCTCTCAGTTGTGGATATCCTGTCTTCTTTTTAGTTTTCTTGTCACAAAAAGTATATGGTAACTACCAGCTTACATGAAATTGTTAGTGGCTGAGGCGTTCTGACTTGATGGAAGAAGTACAGAAAGAGCTGTGGGAACAGTGGGTGGTTAGCAAGCCTATGCCTCTGAGTTGCTTTGGTGCTGTTTAAGGGAAAGGTGAGTTCTGGTGGAAAGTAACACTGCTAGGATGACACTGTGGGTACAGGGGTGGACAGAGCTGGTCACATCCATTTTCTTTATGTAAAACATTGACAGTGTTCAGCCTGTGGTGGTGTCCATCTCCTTGGGGTTCTGTACTCAGTGTCTAAAGGTCTGCAAAAAGCAATAGAAAGAAGCCAGCATTATGTGGGTAGGCTTAAAGTGACTTGCAGCTTCTGTGGAAAATGCCTGGCCATGCACAGATTGGAGAATACTGGAAACTGTTGCACATGTACGCAACTGTCACTTTTGCATGCAGAATACAAAGGTGTGAGTTGCATCTCCTATATGCGTTACATGCGCAAGAGTGGATGTTTTGTTTTTAGTGCATCCTCATGAGCGAGTGCTTTCTGTACACACTGCATGTGACTGACGGGGTGGGTGGTTTCCATGTGTGCCCCGTGTACTCGAACACACATTTTCTATAGACAATACCTGATCTTTTTCATTATTATGGAGTCAGGATCCCTGGGGAGAATATTGCTGAGCTTTTCTGGGTCAGACCCCATCATGATAAATATCAGTGATGTTCCTCCAAAGTCAATGTACTGGCACTGATTTAAGGTTTGACCTCTTCTTACCTATATTCTTTTGTGAATGTGTTTCTGTCACTAATGGACTCCACTAACTGCCTGCTAGATATATTGGAAGAGGTTACCAATGAACTTATTTCATGGCTGCTTTTAGAAAATGCATTTCTCAGACTATTTTTTGATTACCTTTGTTCTCTCCTTTCTGGCAGATTGTGCTTTTGATGTGTTTGTAATCGTGTATTATTCCTTCAAGGAAGCGTTTGGAATCTCCTTTCACTTCTAAGGCAAGCTGTCAGCTCTAGGGTTGTTACCAGTTTTGCACTCTCGCTTTGCATAGTTTTAATTTAAAGGGCAATTGCTTGCTCCTTCCTTCCTTCTGTCCTTCCTTGCTTCTGTCCGTCTATCCGTAGGGTTTTTTGGTTGTTTTTCCTTTTCGGGTTTCCTTCCTTCCCAGTGGCGGGAGCTTTGTTCTGTGATTAGTATCCTGATTGGCAGATAATGGAATTGAGCCACAGTCCCGAAAGTGCAAGAGCTTGCTCATTACCCCTTGCATCTGGCTGTATTTCACAGTATTATAAAGAGATTTTATTTTGCCTGGGTAAAAAGAGCCAGTAATTGAATTCACGATAAAATATTTATTTTCCTACTCATCCTATCCAACACTAGCAGATGGCTGGTAGGCACACGGTGCTTACAACTTTGAATGAGATTTGTAATGTTATTAAAAAAAAAAAAAAATCTGGATGGCTTTTGATTAGCCTTAATACAAAGTGAAAGATTTCTGGGTATTGCCTAGTTTGAATTCAAAGTGTAACTGGGACAAGCCCCAGTGACGACAAAGAACTGGAAAGGTTTTCTTTTTTTTTTTCTTTTCCTCTTCTTTGTTTTTCTTCCGTATATGCTGAAGCCAGTTGGGAGTGTTATGGTAATCTCATCAGATCGCTTCAATGTCACAGAATTTCATCCAGAGATTCCTCTTTTGCAGCATCTTTCAAGTTTGATTTGGCATAGCTGCGAGTTTAGCTGTAGGTCACTGGCACAGTTTCTTGACACTTGGACACATATAGGCAGTGTATTTCAGTGGATTCTTGACATTAATAACTAAAAACATCAGTGTGAAAATGGTTTGCAAAGGAATAGGGTCAGTTACTTCCCTAGGGCAGATTCAGAAACATTTTTACTATGGAAATCACTTAAGGCATGTGTAAGGAGTTCAGATGCATATCTCAGTTTATGCCCCAGCAGACTACTTGGAGAACATTCAGAGCACAACAAAGTGTAGAAGTTGAAGCAGCTGCAGGAATAGGAGCATGAGACAACCTCTGCATGCTGTCTCACTTGGTGACTAAACATCTTCCTCCTCTGGTGCCCGTGGTGGAACATTTTATGTAGTGTCACCTCTCCCATTACCAAGCAGCTTTTGGAAAGACTTTCTCTGAGGTTGTGCACAGTAAGAGCCAGGCAATCTCTCTGTGGAGGTGCAAGCAGAGAGACTGGGATACTCTCCTCATCACTGTTACTCAGTGGGGTGTCCTGGCACCACATAAAATAGTGAAACTCAAAAAAAAAAAAAAAAAAAAGAGAATCCCGCCAAAGTCTAAGCATATCCTCCTCCGTGTGAATTCGTCTGAAGTGTCCCATTAATTCTGCCAGGAGATTGATTTTTATGGCCTAATTTTACTCTAAAGCACAGAGCTGGCATTTTTTCAACTTCTGACAGGCCAGAAATGGTGGTTACTCTGAACGGGAAGACAGTGGTGGAACCAGCTCTGGTGCAGAGTTTTTGCAGGCAGCTGAGGGCATAACATAGGAATAGAGAGTGGCTGTGTCAGATCAGTCCAAAAGCCTGTGTCGCACAGTATTATCGCCACAGCAAGGGCCCCTTGCAGATGCTCAGGGAGGGAGTTTAGCAAACATAACATGTTTTGAATGACCTGTCCCTTGGATAGCTTCCTGGCTTCTGGCAGTCACCGGCTAGGGGGGCTGCCTACATCAAGGGTTGCAACTGGGTCACTGTATTTAGTAGTACCTGAGAGACCTGGACTCCAGGAATGTGCTTAATCCATTTTTTAATCCACTTATTTTTCAGCCTGTGTAATATCCCATTGTGCTGTATGGAAGGAGTACCTCTTGTTTCTTTTGAACTTGCTGCATCGTCATTTCTCTGGATGCCTCCATCTCACTGACTGGAAAAGCAGCAAACAATAGTTTCATATTCATCTTCCCCCACTCATGATCTTACAGACCTCTCTTAAAATACCCCTATGCCATCTTACCTCCAAGCTCAGCTGTCTGTATCTGTAGACCCTCTTCTTAAACAAAGCAGTCTTGATTATTTTCGATATCCCTCTTTTCTAGTCTGTATTCTTGAGATGGGGTGGTCAGAACAGTGCTTGAAGCCTTGATGTCGGTGGACCGGGAACATAGATGGAGGCGTAATGAGAGCGCTACAAGTGAGTGCATCCCTAAATCTTTTTCCGTAGAAGGAACACAGACATCAGCAATAATGACCCCTGTTTTAAAAATCCTCCCCGTGGCTACTTGCAGAGCTGATAGGTCATCTTGAGAGATTTACAATGATATGATTTTCTTATACCGTAGGTAAAGAAATCTTAGATGTATGAAATGAATAATATTCTAAACTGCTTTTAAATTCCCTGTACTCAGAATAAGAAGCCCAAAAAATATTAAATACTTGAGTCACTTATTAAGGACAGCATTTTTATCTGCCATATCTTGATTTAAATTGAATGTGTCGTGGCATTAAGGAAAATGTGAGTTGTATCTTGAAAGACAGCATAACTCATAAATAGTGTAGCCATAAGCCGGTTGATGGCTTACTTATAACCAGGCAAATCTAATATCCTGCTTAGCTGTAGGGTATGTGATTTTCTGTATATACTCTGCACTCCTGTAATTGTTTGTTGTAGAGGATGGTGAATTTGCCAGTTGCCATGAGCTCATTTCTTGCCTTAATGCATTTAATATAGATGAATATATTTTTAAGGATTCTTTGAAATGTCGCTCATATTTTAACAGTTTTCTGAATATAATCTTCCCATGGCAGAGAGAATCTGTGGAGAAAATTATTACAGGCCAAGATATTTATAGAATTACAGACTATTTATCGAATTACAGACTATTTATCACTGAGTTTATTTAAAAAGATCCATATGAGGCTTCAGATTTTTTGGCCAGTCTCAGAAAGATATACAACTAGATATGAAATTTCTTGCAAAGTAAACTACGTCATAACAAATGGCTTTACTGAAATTTGCTCAGAAAGATTTAAAGGCGAATGCCAGGAAAAATTATATTGTAACCATAGTCTGGCTTCTCTGTCAGGAGAGGAGACAAAAAACGTATTTCAGAAGCAGTTGCAAGGATTAATATGAAAAATAACGTTACATCCATGTATATATATTTGAACTGAGTATGAAATACTCTCTCAATCAAGAAACAAAAAATTAACTGTGTAATTCCCAGTTATTTGACACACATCTAAATAAAACACTGGATATTGTAGAAATAATTCCATGAAATAAAAATAAGAGTAATATTATAATTTTTAATACTTCTGAATCAAAAATCTGAAAATATTCTGATCAGTTCATGGGTCTTTCATAAGTACCAGCATTTGCTGACATCAGAAACTAACTGTTTTGTGGTTTATTACCAGGGCAGGTTTTATAAATGCCTTGAGGAATAAATCACGAAAATCATTTACTCATCTTCAAAGCAGCGGAAGGAAATAATTGACAACAAAATAGGAAGGTGTACTTTAGACAACTTAATGATATAAAGTAAGTTGCAGAGAATGGCTTTACCATTAAAATGCCTCGGGAGTCTCAAAGTTCTGATATAAACTACCACTACTGTTTTTTCAAAAATTATTTTTAAAGGAAAAGTGCTTGCAATCAAATGTAGTATAGTCACATGCGTGTACACACACAAATAGGAAGCATTTAAAAATTTGAAGAGAATTCTGTCTTTCAGAGATTGCTTAACTTCCAGCTTTGCTTTTGAATGCACCACAGTCCCTTACGTCAATAGGACCATGTAAAAGGATGTTCCAGGTGAGTGTAAATCACTGTATACCTGTATCCTTAATCAGACGTAACGCCTACCAGTCAATGACATATATCAGTAGTGGAAAAAGTGCTACTGTGTGCTTCATTTCTGTGTGAGAGAGAGAAAACTAGGAAAGCCTGGGGTTGGGAATTAGAAGAGGAACCCACGGTGGTTTTCTCCTTTCACTTGCCCTCTGTATGATGAAGCAGCTCCAAATAAAACAAGAGGCTGCTCTACCTGTGAATACCCATTCCTCATGTAGAACATCCTTGCTCCTTGATTAATGGCACATTTCCCTGTGATTTATAACCATACCTGCATTCAGGTGGCATCAGAATAGCAAGGAAAAAACGAGAGTCAGGTTTATTAATAAGGAAGCTATATAGCTGCTTGTTGGGTTTTGCTCAGATTCCCATAACCACTGTCAGCATAAGAAGCAAAATATGTCCAAAACACAAAGGGCCAAATGAAGGTTCAGCACTGGCCGGTATGAGCCACACTGCATGTCTGGCTTGAGTCTGAGCCCATGGCGCTCCAGCACTGCCCTTGCCGTGTCCTGCCAGTACAGCCTGGGCTTTGTGTCTTGTCTGGTGGGACTTGTGTCTTGTCCTTCTGCTCAACACAGGAAATATTTTTAATTGGAAACTAAAGGGCCATAAAAAAGAGCATGGCAAAGGAGAAGAAAACAACAGTGGGAAGTAAAGGAAAGAGGTAGATTTTGCTTTAGAAGGAAGGAATGGTTTTAAATAGTATTTTGATCCCATTTTTGCCAAGGCTCATGGCAGAAGGACAGTAGCTATGTCTGATCCCTCTCAAACTGCCTGATGATGGTTTCTCTGTTGAGAACCACTTTTTTTTGAATGTCTGATAAATCTTTCATATATTTACTTCTCCTGTTAGTGTAATTAGTTACCTACAACATATTTTAAATCTGATAAAATGACGTAAGCGGTTAGCTTCATGCAGTTGCACTATCTGCCTTCCTAAAAGTATCGTAGCGAGCATGGCAGAGAGCATGAGAAGGCTGACAGTGTCGACTGCAGCTGGAAATGTTCCCTGTGCTGCTCTGGAGCTGATTTCCAGTGGAGATCAGTATCAGCAGTTGCATATGGACATGACTGACAGTTACAATAGCAGCTTTAACCTTTTGCTTTGTTTGGAGTTATCTGTGTCCCCTCCAGCTCTTCATCATTTAGCAGACCTGAAGAGGTGTTTCAAGGGGTTTTCAGATGTGGCCTTAACAGAGCATTGATATTCCTCTACTGGATGCTCAAACTGATATTTAGACACAAGAAAGAGGGATTTTACCAAGTGCTTGGGTGACCTGAGTTGTGGCAGCCTCCACTGCTGCAGGGTGCCTGGGTGCACAGCCCCACTTGCCTGATTACCTGCTCTGCAGTGGTCTGGCTTGCTGGGAAAAGAAAAATTGGCATCCAGCTTCGAATAGGAGCTGGGGACTGAAATTGTATTTTTATATTTAAATCCAGTGAGGTGCCTAGTAACATCCATAAGTGAACAGACACCTTTGAAACGTGGTCTGTTGTACCTCTCCTGACACTTCTAGCCATCTGTCCTTACTTTCATTTACCCATGGGACCATATCCTCTGTGAGGCATCTCCTATTGTGTGCCCAAACTAATTGTACAGGTAGTGGACTGGGGTATAAGGGCACTCTCAGGATATGCCTCAAAGGAGTTTCTGTGACATTTCCCTGCTTTGGGGATGCGCTGGTTTTGGCTGGGTTAGAGTTAATTTTCTTCATAGTAGCTAGTATGGGGCTATGTTTTGGATTTGTGCTGGAAACAGTGTTGATAATACAGGGATGTTTTAGTTACTGCTGAGCGGTGCTTACACAGAGCCAAGGCCTTTTCTGTTTCTCACACCACCCCACCAGTGAGTAGGCTGGGGGTGCACAAGAAGCTGGGAGGGGACACAGCTGGGACAGCTGACCCCAACTGACCAAAGGGATATTCCATACCATATGATGTCATGCTCAGCATATAAAGCTGGGGGAAGAAGGAGGAAGGGGGCGATGTTCAGAGTGATGGCATTTGTCTTCCCAAGTAACCATTATGCATGAAGGAGCCCTGCTTTCCTGGAGATGGCTGAACACCTGCCTGCTGATGGGAAGTAGTGACTGAATTCCTTGTTCTGCTTTGCTTACATGCGCAGCTTTTGCTTTACCTATTTAACTGTCTTTATCTCAACCCACAAGTTTTCTTACTTTTACTCTTCCGATTCTCTCCCCCATCCCACTGCAGGGGAGTGAGCGAGCGGCTGTGTGATGCTTAGTTGCTGGCTGGGGTTAAACCACAACAGGGAAGCGGGTTCTGTACCTGTCACTGGTGTCCTCATTACCTGTAGAAGGAAGCTTGGAAACAGGTGTGGGGAGCCCCTGCGCTTTGTCATCCTCAGGCAGGCACAATGGATTAGAGTGGTCTTAACGTGGCATTAGGTTTGGTATGTCACCTAGGAAGGCCATCTGCAGGGTGCTTATGGGACAGCTATTTGCACTGGCACTGGGAGTCCACAGCTTTGCAGGTGTAGAATTAGGTGCCTATGTGGGAATTTCAGACTTGGAAAAGCTAGAACTAATATTTTTGGGAACAGCCTTGATTATGGTGTATTTTAGTCAGAAGCAACTGAGCTGCTCATATTTTTCTTGGCTGAATTAAGTGAAAGTAAGGCTGGAATAAGAAGGGAGAGCAGGATTTGTTGTTTGCCATTGCCAGTGTTGTCACTGCTGTCCTCAATCATACTGGGCAATGTTTTGGTGCTCCAGAGGTAAATGCAATGCAGTAACCACTCTGACCTGTGTTGCTTCCTGTCTGAACATTACTCAGACCCTCAAAATTATATTAACATCAAATAAGTCGTCTTCATCCCTGAATTCATTGTATGAAAGGAGTTTGTTTATACACAACTTTGTGCTTTGTTTCTGATCTTTACATTTCAGTCTAGTTTGTTCATTTATATTAATTTTCTTAAGAAGATACTTGAAATCTGCAAATGAACAAAGAAGGACAAATGCCAAAAGTTTGCCTTCAACACTTTTTTTAGTTGGTGTTAATTTTTGAGCCGTTATTCGAGCAGCTGTCCAGGTCAGGAGAGTTCAAGCATGTTTCTTCTGTGCCACTTGCACTCCAAGACTGCAGTGAATGAAGGGAAGTCTGCAAATTATTAAGCATTTGGCAGTGCCTTCAAGTTGTATTAGGTTATAACTGCATCAGTCGCATGATTAAGAGGAATTGATAGGTAAGCAAAATGAGAACAAAAGGCTCATGCTGTTAGAATCAAAAGTCACCATGTCATACATACTGTACACGTATACCAATGCTCCCTCTAAACATACATACAAGAGAAAGAAGATATGAGAGAGGGAACATCTGCGTATCTGTCGATATGTGTTCACGTGTGTTTATACAGTTTTTGTGTGGTATACATTGATGCTTACCTCATGTATATGTGCCTGTTTCTGCGTGTGGAAACCAATATACCCGTGGAATTGTGGCACACTATGCACACTATGCTGGAGATGGAGCATAGTGATGCCTTCGTACAGCCCACTGGTCTGCTTACAGGCTTGAAGTTTTCTGTACAGGCATTTTTTTTCCCCCAATTAAATGGTTTTTTGGAAAGGTATTTATCAAACTTTTAAAGGTTTCGCTTCTTGGTTTCCTTAGAGGCTCCAAATGAATCCAAGTAAAACAGGAAGGTTAAATACTGAGAGTAGAAATTACTACATTTATAGCTTTGCTTTCTAAATTAGTATTCTTTATGTATGTTGTATCATTTTAGAACATTTTTTAAAGTTACAAGTTCTACAACTAAGTAAGAGGCTTTCACAAATACACACTGAGTGTGACAGTTTGATATATGTTGATTTATAATACATGCAAGGGGATGGAGGTACCTCAAGTTGGCAAGGCCGCCTGTCAATCCTAAGAGTCAAGGAGTTACCTGGTTAGGCTTACAACCTGGACTGAGTCAGAGAGGCATAAGCCTGACAACCCATTTTGGGGTGTGAGAAAGGAGGTGAGATTGTATGAGGGCCTGACCAAACTGTCTCTTCCTTCTGCCAGTCCACAGCTGGGGAGAGCAGAGTGCTGTTCATCTGTTGTTTCAGAATCAGTCATGCCAAGCCTACAGGCTGCTTTCAAAAAAACTCCACTTGGCTGAGAGCCACAGGACATACTAAATATTTCAGAGACATGAGAGCGTCATACAGAGGCAGAAGATGGTGAGGTTTCTTGGAGACCCCACCATTACATTGCCAGGTGAGACCTGAGCTGAGTGTACAACAGGACAAACTGGTGCTGTTGGGTTCCTGCTTGCATCCTTCCTCCCATTTCTTGGGATTTTAATTAACCAGCAGAAGATGAGGAGGACTGCCATGCTGCTAGTCACTGAGCAGGGACGTGACACCTGAAATTCTTGAGTATCACCTGCAGGTTTGACTATTCCATGTTATTCTTTTGGCTCACATGGCAGTCCACGTTCCGGCCCTCCAGTTACCCATATGAATGTCAGTGTCGTCCTGCGTAATGGCATTTGGGGTTGGGAGGAGAGTTCAGTTTATATTTTTAAAATATCAGAACTTATATGCATACATATACATCATATATGAATGAAAGTATGAACATGAAAAAGCAGAGATTGCAAGTTGAGCATTGAAAGTAAAACAATGTTCAGGAGATAAGATCACCTAAGTAACATTAATTCCCCTGTCTGTTTCTAACCAGTATTGTCATACACTGTTAATGGTTGCACTCACAGAGGAAGAAGGAGTGCGCTTTAGTACTGGGGATTCACATGAGATTCTCTCATAAATCCTAAAGAAGAGTGGAATTTTGCATCCTTGAGATGCCCAAGTTAAGTATATTTAGGAAATATATGGACTAGCTTAAGCCTGTCTTGTCGTATTTCCACAGGTATAAAATGAAAATGCCATTCAACTTTCCTGCTACCATATATAAAGCTTAAATCTATGCATATCATTCACTCATAGGCGCTTTGGAAGGAGGTTTCTTGTGCCAGTAACAGCAGCCAAAAACTTTATGCTGCTGCTGGATAGGGTGTTTTCATTTCTGTATATTTATAGTAATAAAACCACAAAAAGACAGAGCCAACACCTCCCATTTTGTAAGTACTTAACATGTGTGCAAACACATGAGAAAGAGGTGTTGCTTTTATTTAACTTCCAAAAAATTATCTTCTTAAAAGTGTTCTTTTTGAATTTTCTGATCGTGTGGCCAGAAGATCAAGACTGATGAAAACTTAGGTGGCCAAGGAGAAAAATCTTCACTAATTTCTTTTCCCTTAAAAAGAGACTATGGATGTTTAGTATTGGCATACCTGTTTATGGATGGTTTGAAGCTGGCTTGAGTGCCTGACGCCGAGGCACCAGAGGTGGTTAGCCAGGCTGTCAAGGATACGTTTCTGGTTGCAATTGAAGTTAGTGGCTGAGTTTCTCTTTATTTCACTGGAGCCAGAATTTCGCACAGGTGTCTGACTCTGCAACTTCGTATCTTGGGATGCTGTATTGATTAATATTGTACAAGAGATGAGTATCTTTTTTTCTAGCAAGCATACCTGTACAAGTCAAATATTAATGCCTAGGGTATTCTGTAAATAGCGTTCATAATCCTGCTCTGAAGCAACTTTCTGTGAAGCCATTTTCCACTCTGTTTCTTAGAGAAAAACAAATATATAACAGAACTCTGAAACTCCTTTCCAATATTTCATTTGCCAGCTTTCAAGCATCATCCTGGGAGCAATGAGACAAGAAAAGAGTCTTTTCTTCCTTCAAGGTCTGCAGTGAACAGTGTAAAGCCACGCACAATGGATTTGGAAAAAGCTTTATATATTATGACAAGCGAGTGTATCTCCAGGGTGCTCTGCTGTTGTGGAATGTAGTTCTAAGCCAAATCATCCATTAAGTCACCGAATGTAGTAAAATTTCTCAGGTTCCTAGAGATGAATAACAGATGAAGAGACACCCATGACTCGGTTCTTACGAATGCAATGAAGTAAGATTATCAGCCTAAATTGTCCCTGTTAATCAACAGTGTAATGTTGCAATGATAGCTTCTGTGAATCTGCAGAGCTTTGGAACTGTGTTGGGTGGAAGGAGTCTGACTGACAGTTTCAGGGTCATGTACTCAATCTGAGTCTCAAAGTGTTCCAGCTGAAAAAGGGAAAGAAAGCATAAGTACTTCTTGCTCCTGGGGAGGTGTTCACATGGTTAGGAAATGCATGATTATGATGCTGTTTCTACACAGAGGGAGCTGGTTTTTTGTTTGTTTTTGTTTGTTTTTTTTTTTTCTTCCAGTTTTCATCCTCTGCTATCTCACAGTTTCTCTTTTCTTACTAAGCCCTGAAATTCAGCCTTTCAAAATTTGCCATGCCAACCAAAGGAGGGAATGCCTCTGTGGCTATATGATTTCTGTCATGCTGAAAATGATTTAGCATTGGCGTACCTGCACTGTTGTACATTCATACATCCATGCCTTTACCTTGCCTTCCAGTATTGGTTAAAGAATAGCCAGATAAAGATTTTTAAAATTAGGAGAATGACCTGCCTTTTCACTGATAATCAGAGGCCAGTACTGCTGTCGGTACGCTACTTGCAATGCCAGCCATCCAAGGGAAGGTAAACACCTTCTTTAATCTTTTTTTAGTTTGCTGTCAGTGTGTGTGTACTTGTCTGGGTACTTTTCATACCTGTCATCTACTGCTTAGATTATGTCTTTGACTTCAGAAGTTGTATTTTGTTAATCAGCTTTCATAGGAAAGGGACACATTTCATTAAAAAAAAAAAAAAAAAAAAAAAAAAGATTGCCAAGTTAAATAAGGATGAGAAACAAAATAAAAAGAAAGTGCAACAGCCTGACCAGGAGACAGAAAGTGTAGAGCAAAACCAGTATCAAATACTATGAGAATATCTAGCAAAAAATGCACTGCAGTAATCAGAATGGCTCATCATTAAAACATGTCTATGGAAATTTTTTAAATAGCCAGTGCACTTAATAAATAAATACATTTTATACTGGGGATATCTTCATTATAAGGAATCTTTTCCATGTTCGTTTAGGTACAGTGCCTTCCAAGGAGGAGTCAGTAATTCCTGTCCTGGAAAAGTTTTCTCTCTGGTTTTGGATAGTCTTAAAGAGAGGTGAAAGAGTGAAAAACAACTGAGTCTTTTGCAGTTAATAACACCAGAAAATGAGAGACTGCTAAACTCTGTGCCTGGACCTTAATCTCAGTAGAGAGGGAATACTTGGAGAATTGAACCTCCAAAGATTGCAAGGTCACTTAGGCTTACAAAAATACTAAAGAGTCTATGCTAGAAGCTGTGGAAAGGGGTAGCCGAAAAGCATGCGAGGGGGACTGGGGGTAATTCACAGTGTGTCTTATGTCACATTGCTGCAAGACATGATCTCCCGTAGTAAAATGCCCTGCAGATGCCATAACTTGCTTCAGCATATGACATCCAATTTTGCAAAATCTGATGACAGGCACAGAATTAACTTTGGCTGCTGCTGTAGGCATGCCTGGGAGCTGCTTACCAGTTCCAGCTGCATGTCAAGATATTTGTCCCATCTTTTTTGAAAGAGAAATAGCTGTCAGCATTGGCATTGGAAAGAGCACCAATAAATTCAGGTATAAACTGAACAGCCATTTCAGTAGTTTCCCTTCTATCTGAAGTTAAATGTTACTGTAGGGTTTTTTTGTTAAACTCAAGTCCCTGAAGACAGGGAGGAAATACATAAGATTTTTATGACATTCGTTAAGGTGTTCTTTAAAATAATACAAAACCAACAGAGTTAATTATGGTAAACAATTCCATGTGTTTCTGTGGCGGCATAGTTCTGTTGTGTGTAAAATTCTATAGGTGGAATTTAGTTCTCTTAAAGTCTGTGATGTGACTGAGAAGTCCTATGAAGTTATTTTGTTTCCAGTTTTACAGGGCTGTTCTGTAACGGGTTACATCTAAGAGATACATGCTTTGGAGAAGATTCTATCCTCTGGTAACTGTTCCCGTAAGTGCAGTTACTTTTTTCTGTATATCACTCATATATAATTTCCTTTTATGATCTGATTTTTTAAAACAAAAAAGTCAAGCCTCTTATTCTAAGGCATAGTGCAAAGTAATCCAAAAGGAGACCTCATAATACTTTTTGCATCCAGCCTAATGAATCCTGATTTGGGAACCTGTGCAGTGTTGTTATCCCAATTGGTGGGAAATTGGTGAAGGAAATAATAACCAATTTTCAATCAACATAATTAGTTGCTCAGGAGGTTTGAAATCTAGAGAAATGGCATTGCATCTTCTGCAGCTGTGTTAAAAAATTTTTCTGGAACAGCAAATAAATTGTTGGTAAGAATTGCAGGTTTCCAAAAATATTTACACTTATGAGTAATTGCTTGTAGAAAAGTCACGACAGGTGTTTTAAAAATCATTAATGTTGTAGTCTTTTCAGTCATCATTAAAGCTCAGTAAGTCCAAATTCTATAAAAGACATTTAAAAAACCCAGCAAGTTCAACCTCCCTGCCCAACAAATACGTTTCTTGATTCGTTTTCATAGGTTTTGAGTACATTTTTTATTTGTTTAGTGGGGTTTCAGTTCTGTAGTACAAATTCACAGTGGAATGGTACACAGAACCTGGTTCACCCCATCTTCATCTCAGTGTTAAGACATGCTATTTACATTACACCACCATTACGCGGTCCCACATATCATTGACAATGGTGATGAGCTAGAAGCAGAGCAAATGCAAATGGAAAAGCTATTCTGTGCCATAGAGTGTAATCTCTGTGGTGATACACTCTGGTCTTGAGCTGGCTATAAACCCATTCAAGTCCTAGATGTCAAAGTGTCTGTGCTTCTTTACCTAGCTGGGAACTTCCTACTCTAACCTGACTGCACTCAATAGATAAATAAATTAAGAAATAGTAAAGAAATTCCTGTACAAAGCCAGTGTAGCTCTTAATTCTTTTTGTCTGGGTTTTAAAGGTGTATGAGGAACAGAAACGGGACTAAGACTATCTCTTTACTAAACATGTCGGTCTGAACCAATTCTGCTGAAATATTTCCTGCTTAATATCTACCTGTGAATTGAACGAAGCCCAAAGGCACCTCCTTGAACAAGGTAGCTGCTTCACTGCAGTAAAGATGAGCAGCACAGCTGAGCTTGTGGCACCACCTCCAGCTGGGACCTAGCTATATAATAACGGCACAGACTTGCCACTTCCCTGCCTCTGAATTGTGAAATTGCAATTGGGTATGCATGTCCCAGAGGAGAATGTTGCTGGATATACATGGTTGTATGCACATATTCTTACGCATTCTTCCGCTTAAAATTCTCCCCCCTTAAATGAGCCAAGGCATGGGATGGCTGTGCTATACCTGGCCATAAAATATTTTTGCCTTGCTGTGCTTCCTGAGTACTTCCCTTATCACCTTGAGCTGTCCACTCAAGTGTAAAGAGAAGTTTCACTACCCACCTTCTAAAATTATAGTTTCCATCTATTAAAAGAAAGAGGCTCAAAATCCTTTTGAGAGGATAAATAGCACAGAACGCTTTGATTCATATCTGTATGCTGCAAATTTCACACATCAAGTAAAATACCATGAATACATCATTATTTTGACAGGTTTATGAAAAAGGAGGCAAGAAGATTGCATTGCGTGGATTTAATTTCTGCAGTTTTACAGCTTTGTGTTTTGTAAAAGAATCAAATCCTGCCATCATAGCAGAGCAGGTGGTAAACTGAAGGGCAAAGTGGAGATACTATATAAAGGCATGTCAAATCTTATACTTGGTGTGCAAGCCCCAATCAAGGATCTCCCTGCCAGAGCTCCTCTGTCTCTCACCTTCTCAGAATAGTATCTTTTGTCTTTTTTTCAAGCTTGGCACTTCTCCAGCTGCAAGTGGGGTCAAAGAAGAGGAGAGGCTAGATAGCCAGAACTGAGTTTCCCACCAAGACTGTTACAGGTGAAAGAAAACAGCTTCACTTTCCCCACCGGAGGATAGTGGGATGCCCACCACCACTATGCCACCCAACACAAGGAATTTCATGGGCCAGCATCCAGGTAAGCTGAAAAATCTGTCTGTAGATGCCGGGGCCAAATCCAGTGTTCATTTAGCATAAAGCTGAATTTGAGTGAAAAACACAATAGTGTCAGGGTGCCATGGACAACATCCCAACTGCGGTAAAGGACTGTTTATGTTGAGGTAGGTGAAGGGAGACTGGGAAAAGGGTCCTTTGCTTCTCTGAGCAGTAGTACCCTCCCTTGTTCTCATGTCTTGTGACTGTTTGCAAAGCTTGCCCATCCAAACATTTATGCAACATGTTTGTAGAAAAGAATAACTTTTAAAGCATTGAGGACATTTAATATTCTTTTTATTTCCCTTTGAGTCATGGATTTGGGCCTCTCTTTGTAATCACAAACTGATAAATATATTTCTAGAAAACAAAGGGGTTTTTCCCTCTCCCATCCCATGACTCCAGTACCTGAGCCTTTAAAAAAATAAAAGGTACATGCATATATTTGGTTAGGATTTTTAACATAACCACCTTCTTCACCTTTTGCCCTCAGTTGCCTTAATTTCCTGTTCTCCTTGATCTGAGGCAGTTTAGGATTGTAGCAAGCATGTCCTTTCTTGTGGAGTAGAAACCTGACCTTGTTTAAGTTTTGGCATTGACTTAAAAATGTCCAGTAAGTCAGTGGTGGTATTTCAATATTTTTGCTCCTGTGTCCAGCAAAACACAGAAATTGCAAGGATAATGCAAAATCATAATTAAAACTAAAAGTGAACTGAAATTTTGTCAAAGCTCAGAAAACTTTTCCGTAAAGTTCACATTTTTATGGGCTTGTTATTTTGTAGAAATCCATTTTCTTCTTTCCTGTCACATCTCAAGACCTTTTTGTAAGGAATCACCATCTCTTTTCCCCCTAATTTAAATTCTGCTCTATCTGTTTGGAATATTAGGTATGCCTTAGCAGTGAAATTATTTTAATGATGTGGCTGAGTGCTCATATATATTCAGGCAAGCAAACATAAAATGGTCATTCTTTATATTAAGGGTCTATCTGTAGTATAGAAAAGGTAATAAATGATAGATTGAAAGCATAGGTGGCTCCAGTAGTGGATGGTGTGTATTACAGAGGTTATTAGCTCATCAGTTGAAGGTGTTGTAGACGGCTGCAAGCCAAACTTACAAGCAACCTGCACAATGGCTGGACTCCGTAACAACTGATTAACTCTGTATTAACACACAGATTAACTCTTTATCAACTCTTTGTGAAATATATATGTTTGGCACCCAAATAGTAGACATGACTGTAAAAGAAGACTTAAAATTTCCTTACGAATGGCAGTATATGGGCTCTTATTTTTGTTTAAACATGGAATATGATTTGCAAGTGTGCCTATGATACCTGAGATTTAAGTCCTGTTTTCAGAAGTGGCACTGTGCAGTGCTTGTCTCATTTCCAGTCAGGATTAGGCCTCTAAATCTCTTGGGCCGTCTTGAATACGTTGCTGTGCTTCTTAATTTACTGTTAGGCAGAATGTCCATTTTAAGCCCACAGCTTTTCCTAGGATGTGGATGCCTAATCTACCAGCGAAGGGGTTGAGCCACAGGGGGTTGCTGGGAAGCAGTGAGAGGCGTAGTGGGAGAGCCATGGAGGGGGGGGCAAAGACCCTGCTTGTCTCAGGGAGGAGAGCAAGGCCAGACCATGGAGGCATAGGCAAGAGTGGACGGGAATTCTCTGAAACTCCAGGGTGGGCATGGAGCACATCATTATGCAAAGTCTGAGCTTGCACTGAAAGGAGGGTTGGAGTTAAGGCTGTGTTTTTGTAACCACATTTCATTCTTACTCAGAGGTAAGAGTTACCTCCATACTCAGTTATACCAAACAAAGCTCTGTTGAATTGGCTGGGACAAAAGCATGTGGTTTTTGTTAAGGGGAAGTTTATTCTAACATCTTTTGATCTGCCTCACCCATCAGATTTTCATTGTTCCTCTGCAGAGGTACCTTTCTCCAGTCTGGTGCAATATAGCTCAAAAGACTGGAAGTACCTTCGGGTCTTCTGGTGCATGTGCTTCCAAGAAAAGATGGGGCAGCTCCATCTCTGATCTCTGCCCAGCTTGTAACCCTGTCACAAATGCAGCAATGTGGCTGTAGTCTCTGAAAGCTCTGCAGGAGGCTAGCAGAGCTTGATGGGAGAGAGCAGTTTTGCTATGTACATACCCCATTCTTACACCTTATCTCAAGTGTTTGGCTGCTGGCTGATTGAAGACCTTGGACTGGATGCGTGTATTCTGATCCAAGATGGGTACTTCTCAGTACAGGAAGGTCTGCAGAGATTTTACCACTTGTTCCCAGTAGGTGTAGATTCCAGTAGCTCCTCCTTTCCATGGATGATCATCCTCTTCCCACAGTCCAGGATAAGAGTAATGCTAATAACTGCATTATTAGCACCCATAACTTTTCTTAGGAAACAGAGGAGGCTTAGATACTGGTGGCCATGGAAGGTTTTGTGGTTTCTCATCCTGCAGCCAGCTCTGCGATTTGGAAAAGTGAGCATGAAAGAATTGCTAGAAGTAAGGCAGCGAAGGGACTTCCAGTGCCCAGGCAGAGCCAGATGTGCCTCGGCCACTCCTGAGAGTTGTCTGGGTAGCTGTTCTGAAGGTGGGGAGAGAGGCTGCTTTTTTTTTCTTGTGACGTGCGAGTGTTTATTGTTGTGACTTAAGCCTGTTATTTTTATCTTATCTACCCTGGAAGTGGAGAATAGATTGCTCCCTTCTTTTTTTCTGCAACCTTTTATGTACTTGATTACTGCTGTTATATCTCCCCTTAGTCTTCTATCTACTTTCAGTAGTTGTCCTTGTTTCATGGCTTCATTTTTTCCTATTGGCAGGAAAATTCCCTTACATAAAGTGGTTTTGGATCAGGCCCCTTGCTAAATAAAGCTCTGTATTGAAAACATCATTTTAGTAGTTCAGATGTTGTATATTGGGATGGCAAGCATGTGTTATTTAAAATCGTGCTTAACGGGCAAAAGTGTCATTTGGAATAAAGACAGTTACATCCAGGCTGCTTAGAATCATTATTTCTCTTTAGCTCCCCAGCCCTATTTTTTCTATCAGTGTGCCACTGTTTATGGTTCTTCAGCAACCAACTCTGTAACCTTTCTTAAATTATCATAAACTAACCTTCTATTGACCAGGGACAACAAAGCCAGCATAAGACTGCTGATGCAGAAGGCTACAGTGTTAAGACTTAGGATTTTTTGCTAAGAGAGTTGTTTATCATCAGATGCTTCCAATAATGGCTCTAGAAAGCATTGATTATTTTTCTGCCTTCGCTTCAATTTATAAATTTAGTTTACAAAAGAGTGAGGAAGAACAAAGCAAAGGTATGGGATGGTCTAAATGAGTCTGGGTAGCTTTACTGATTTGTTTTGCCTAGGGTTCTCTCTCCTGCTTCGTGTAGGCTTAGATCTGGGAAAAAAAAATCTGAATAAATGCAAAACCAGTCCAGTTTCCTCATTTCTTTTGCTAATTTCTTCATAACACAGAGAAAAGGGAATAAAATCACAGTTGTGTAAATGTTAGCAGAGTAAAGGACTGGGCTAGATATTTTATGGCAAAAGAGTTTACAGATTCCTGTGGTTTATGACCAGTCACCTTTCTCTTGGCATGACTGTGTAGAAGAGAGAGGATGCAGAGGGCTCTTTGACCCTCATAGTCTGCCAAGCAATAGGGACTTTGTGATCTCTGGAGCATGAGAAGATGTGGCAGTAGCCTCAGATGGGAACACCTTGGGCTAAAGGAAGAGAATGGGAGATGGCTGTTTAAAGAGGATGGAGTAGGCACAAAGAGGTTCTGCAATAGCTGTGGCCTGACCTGTATTGATGTCTGAAGCAAAAGTAGAAAGCATCGGGGAAGGCTGTGCCAAGGCTGCCTGTGTCCTGTTGTGTCTTACAATCTGGCATAGCCCTTGCTCTCACTTGGAACATAGACATGAGACTGCAGAGCCCATAGCTTGGTGCTTAGACTGGTCAGCAGAGCCCTGTTACTGGAGAAAATCTGTATTCCTGGTATTGCTTTACACAGGTTTTGCAGCCAAGAAAGACATACTTGGCTACCTTGTCCTGGCTGCTGCTGTCTGGCAGAGATGAGCCCACCAAGATGGAGAGGAGAGGGACCTTGCCAGGGATGTGGCTGGCTGGGAGGGGCTGCCAGCAAGCAAGGAGAGCACAGGGCAGCAGAGCATGCCCACTGCCTGGAGCACACACTCAAGCCCAAAGGTGATGAGGAAAAAAGGGACGTGAGGTGTTTTTCCATGAGGAGATACTGCTGAAAGCTGCTGCTCTGGAGCGATGCAGACATCTCACAGATAAAATTCATGACTCCCAAGATCAGTTTCCAGACTGATACGTTCAATTTTTCTTTTAGTACAAATGTTCTTTGTTTTTGTAGGGGATATCAATAGCCTATATATTATTTTGAGTGAGCACATATATAGGTATTTTCTGAACAGAACTACTACCTTTATTCCCAAAGGGTGAAAAGCATATTCTTCTTAGATGGCAGTGCTTAGGCCTGGAGAGCTCAGGAGAACGTGAGGCTGAGCAAATTTATGAGACCAAGCTGTGCATGGTTGCATGTTGCAAAGGTACCAGATAAAAAGGATTCTGAAAACTGGAGTAAAAGTTATAAGAAATGGTTGTTTAGGTTGGGGTCCATGGTCCTTCTGTGAGAAGAGCTTAGCAATTCACATTCCCATTGTCTTTGGTGCTGAGAGTAGATTAATGTCTCCAGAACCAGCCTCAAGTTGCTTTGGGATAAGCAGACGGAGGAGAGTTTGCTAATCCCCTCCTGCCAGAGTTAGTTTTTTACCTCTGGGCCTTTAGAAATTCTCATAAGCATACATCTCTGAGAAGAAGCTCTAGATTATATAGGTTGCCAAGCTGTGTGGAGTAGGTCCTCTTCAGAGAACAGTTTGATTTCTCTCTGTAGCAGAGGTGGGTTGCACAAAATCTGTGATGCACAAATGACATTAGATAAGCAGGGAAGATTCCACATGTGAATTGTTAATCAGGTTACAGGTATTTTGCTGAAACTTCTCATTTCTTTGTCTTTCCTCATCAACATTAATAAAGTATGTAGTAAAGCAGTTAGGCAAGTACTGGAATTGAAGTTCAGTATCATGCAGATGCCTGCCTCATGGGTAATTATGAGTGCCGACTGGGAACATTTATAAAGATACCTGATGCTGTTGAGCCTCTACAGTCCATTAGGATATCACCACAATGCTGGTTGTATTGAGTCCAATTTAATTTTGTGTAACTTACACTGAGACTTCTCCCACTTCACTGGATTTGATTGCAGTTGATCAGAGCTTTAAAAAGCTAAAACAGGTTAAAAACATTAGGCTTGTCATCTTTTATACCTGGCCTGTCTTTACAGTGATCTAGCAGAGGAGTATCTGCAAGCTGATGGAAGTGGGAATCAGTCATATTATATGTTAAAAACGTCAGAGATATGGGAGTGTTTGGAAATTATTAGCTTAAGTTTGCCTTGTACATTCACGTTCCTCCAGCCAGATTGAACCTGAAATTATATGGCATGTGTTCCTGATCCTCTGTCATTGATGGATGCCACTTAGTGACACATTTGCATGATATTTTGAGCAGGATAAATGGATACTTGAGTCCTTTTAGAGGCTTTGACTCTGGATTTTTTCCAGAAATATAGTCTTGCTGTTGTTCTTAGCTCACATCTTGAACGTTATTTCCCGCACGGTATGTCACGAGGTCCTGGTGCTATTTATTCAGAATGCCCTTTGCTGTGGCCTACGACTTCCCTCTGCATTATGCAAGCACTGCAGGGGGATAATGTGAAAGCCTCCCAACGCTACCCCCTCTTTGCACAAATTTCCGGGTAGAGTGTGAAAAACATGCTAAATGAGATCTTTAAAGAGGCACACTTGCATGTGGGGAAAGCAATATTGCCCTTTCTTAAACATGGAAGCTGTAATTATGTCTAGCTGGAGGGAGTCCTGCTGGGTCTCCTGCATGCTCACCTAAGCACCAAGCAGGATCTATCCCTAAATGAACTGATCTTTACCTGACTGTTTACAGTTCTTGTGCCATACTCGTTATTTATTTAATGAAACGTCCCAGTAAAATAGAACAGCCATTCATAAGCCCCTGACAACAATCATGAAAATTGCCTTTGAATTTCCCTAATTTGCTTGTAAGAGTCAGAACACTGCGAGAGAATAATTGCAGTTACTAAAAGAAATTGCTGCAGGCAAAATATAACCCATTTTAAAACTCAAATCCAGGAAAACAGAAAGGGGGGCAAAAAGGACAGCCACCTGGTAAGATGCCTTGTGCTCCCTATCTCCTTTTGTCTGTGTGATGAGACACTTCACCTTGCTCTTTTCTCAAGCACTGTTATTTATGGGGAAAATCAAAGCATTTAGTATCAGCATAGTCAAGTTGTGTGCCGCAGCGCCTTGCCTGGCAAAGCCATTGGAAAGCTGTTTTCTTCCAATCTGCTTCATGACAATGCAAAACTATTCCTCTCTGGAATCTAGGTGTATTGGAAACCAAGATGAGGAAAACTCGCTCTAGCATTAACTAGTGTACAGAGAGGAGTTTAACTCCTTCCTGGGCATGAACCAGATTGCTTGTGAAATTAAGAGGCCTGGAGGATTTTCAAAAGAACAGAACTGGCTTTTAGTGTCACATCACCCCTAATGAGATTTGTTTTCTTTAGTCATTTAGAGCTAGGTTTTAAAGAATCTGGGTTCCTAAAGGTGTATTTATAGAGTCTTGGGGATTCCTGTTGGTCCAGACCCAGCTGACTTTGCATATGGAGAGAGGTGGTGAACCACTGTCTGCCCTTGGCCATACAGAAGACCTCTAAGCAATGGCAGAAACAAATAGGACTTTGACTTTTGTGTGCCTAACTTCCTTGTAAAAGTAGGAGTCGAGCTCCTCAATCAGTTAAACATTGCAGGACTAAGCAAAGCGATGCTTAAGTACTTCTAAAGCTTGTGCCTCAGAAGCCAGATGGCATTGTAAGAGGAATCAGTGCTTAACACAAACCTCATGCTTTTGTCCCAGCCAATTCAATAAAATGAAATGTATTTGGCTCTCCCACTACTTTATAAGGAGATAACAGAACAAAGGATTGCTGCAATTTGAGGGCATGAACCCTCATTTTCTCTCCAGTCCTCCTAAATAGAAAAGAATTTCTTGTTGGCCTGTGATCTTCCCTTCTGCAAGTCAAAGCCCTCTGAGTTTCCGCTGCAAGTAATAGCAGTTTACTCACAATTTTTCAGCTGCATGTGATACCCCAAATTGGCCACCTTGTTGTAATGAAAAGCAGCCTGCCAACACAAAGGTCCTTCCAAAGAAGCCTGGCTATTTTAAGAGGAGAGCGAGTGTTTGCAGAATGTGGCTTTTTGACAAAAATGATTGGCAGGCAGTGACTATATTAAAACATCAGCAGGAGATAGTCGGTTTTCTTGATTACCTCCCCCCATGCCCCAGCAGCTGGCAGTCTTAATTGCTCTGAAGAAAAAGAAACAGAAATTCCTTTTCTTCTCTTGGTATTTGGGGATGGAAATAAATCAGTGTTTTAACTCCATGCCTCCCTACCTAATTTTCCCTTATCAAAGTAAAGGTGGATGAAACTTCCTCTTAGTTGCCTTGCTGTAGACACTGAGTAGATTCACTAAATGTCTCTGTTTTGCATTGATTTAATGTGAGTAGAATTTAACCTGTATTCAACATCCAGTACCTGAAGTCATTTTCCCAGGTAAGCACAGAATATTGAATAGTCAGTGCGATCAGTGTTATTCAAGGGAAGCTGAGAATCCATATTCATAGCAATTCCACCTGCTGTTTACCTTGATACACTGGGGTTTTTTCTTCTGGCTGTGGAACCGAATGCTGTTTTGCCATCTGAAGAGATCTCAACAAAAGGGCAGTAGTTAAAGAGGAACTGAATTGCATTGCAAAAAAAGGCATAAAGCCTTCCAGGATTTAGAACTGCAGAGGGGTTAAATGTGTTGACTTAACTGAATTAAAACATTCCAAGCCGTTCCTTCCTCTCTGCTTACCACCTGCCAGAGTGCTACAATTCCCTTCACAGAATTGTCACAGGTTGGTGGTGCTGCAAATATACATGTGTTTATAAAGTTGTCCCTGTATAAGAAATGCTTATCCTAAACCCAGAGCATGGCAGGAAAGAGCCTCCTAACTGAATTCTTCATTTATATAGTCTCCATTCCCTTTTATGTGTTGGGCTTAGGCCAGCGTGTAGGAGGGAGCAGAGGTAGATGATCCTAATGAGGTGGCGGCTGAGCACCTTCCCTGAGCATGCCCTGCAGTGAAGCTAATTTGGGCTACATTGCACTTAACTGTTCTGCACCTCTCTGGATGAATCCTCACCTCAGACATTGCCGTTCAGTGATCTAAGATGCAAATTTACAGTATCTACCAATTACAATCGGCATACTGTTCTCATCTTGGTGCTTGAAAATCTAAAACCATTTTCTGGGAAACTGAATGCCCAAACAGGTTATCTCTTATCAATGACCAAAAAACCTTTTGGTTTTATGAACTTAAATCTAGAGGATTTAATCAAACTTCCCTGACATTACATTTTGCCAGCTCTATGGCCATGCTACATGCTTGCTTTGTGTGTTAGTTCACTCTCCTTTAAAAGTGAAGTTACCCTGCAGTCAGTGAATATATTGTGCTTGGTAATACTTGGAAATTTGTTTTGTTTCCATCAAGTGATAGAAACCTCAGACTGAGAAACAAGATTTATTGTAGATTTTCTTGTCCTGTTAAAGGAACTGAAAAATGGGGAATGGTAAGGAAGAAACAGTGGGGTGGGCTAGTAAAATTCAAGCTTTTTGTAGGTTACACTGTGTGGCTCCAAAGAGATTTTTTTGTAAAGGTAGGCTTGCCACCTGGACACCCTTTTCTGCAGAAATGCAGCAGAATTTGAACACCCAACCCCACTTCTTCCCTGACAAGTGCATATAGGTGCTTTACCACATGTATACTTCTTGCTGCATTTTCTAGAATGATGCCAAAACCACTTATAGGAATATACTCCATGATTTTAAACAGTTTTTGTAAATCCAAATAAACTCCTCCATAAATACTGGGGAATGTTAGTCCAAGCCTATGGCAATCTAAGGCTGATTTAGGAATACTGCAATATTCCTAGTGCTTATTTCAGCTTGCTAAAGTATCTCATTGGCTTAGATCTTTTCACTGTGTTTTGGTCTCATGAGTGATTTTTATGATATCTAATAATTTCCTTAAATATGTTGACACAGGTGATTTGACACAGCGAGTAGGCTCAACAAATCACCAACAAAACATTCCTCTTTTCTGTATAATTTCTGTAGCTATGCAGAAAGAAATTGAGGGATGAAGGTGTATTAGTCCGAGCAACTGTATTTTAGTCTGTAACTTCTGCCCTCTCTCCTTTGTACTCTGGAGTGGGACTTCTAGAGTTATTGGAGAAAATCATGTTTAAAGTGAACAGAAGTATATAATGGAAGAATAATCTTGGAGGCAAAGATTCTTCTGTCATCCTTTCTATTTTGATAGGAACCTTTGCCGATTTAATTGCCAGATGAAGGCAGACTTTCTGTTCTCTCTCAGACAGCTTCCCTGTGGGGTCATGCACATGGGAACGCTAGACTGTAGACTCGCACCTTGTTTGCAGTGCTTTTCCTGAATACACTGCCTCCTAGCTGATCCAGAGCTATTACATGGAGCTTCAAGCCACAGGTAGATTTGCTATGAAGCTGTTCAGTGAATGTCTTTCTGCAGAGTGTGAATGTTCTTGTCTATGTAAAGCGATAGGTGCTAAAGGGTTGTGGCTGTTAAAATATGCTTTCTGTTGTACATGGGTAGAAGGCAAAGCAGTGGCAGCTCAAACACAAGAGTAGGATATTTTTATTTTCAGGAAGAGCAGTGCACAGTGTATGTAACTGTTGTTAAAACAAAGGATGGCAGTTTGAAATACATAAGAGGATAGTTTATATAAATCTGTAGAAGGTACAGAGTACGAATCAGGAAAAATATTTCCTGGTAACATTGTTGAATTTAGGGACTGCTTCAGGACACAAGAGCAAGCTTTGGACACCTTGGAAATTCTTATATTTTATAGAAGTGGTTGCTTCTATAAAAGAACCTAACAGATATTTCACAGCAAATAAAAGCAGTAACAAATCAAATGCAGCCCTCCATGTCTCCCCATACTAATGGATTCACCAGACTCTCTTCAGAACTGCAGTGTAATGCAGGTTATGGCTTCCACTGCACCTCAGCCGCTAGGAGTTACAGTTCTTGACCTTTAAATGTTAGGAATAATGAAATACATTATTAACAAGTAGTCAATTAACAAATAAATGCCCTTCTGGTAAATCCAAAAAGTAATGTTTTGAAATACTGCCACCTTCTGATCAGTTTCAGATGGAGAACTGAGTTATGAGGAATTTGTCAAAGTTTTTATCAACAGTAATAATTCAGTTCCTGATTTTATAATGCTAGATCCATGTTGCACCATCTGTTTTGCAAGGCCAACTTTCACTACATGTGAGACTATGTATACGGTAGTATAAAGAGATGAAAATGCAGTATGATTTCTTACAAATGATGTGAGACGTAGCAGCAAACTTGTTTGAAGTAAGGAAAAGCACTTAGGTGCATTATATGTGTTTAAGGATTTACAAGCACAGAGCCTATGTTTTAAGTTACGTAAGTGTTACATGCATTACCGAATTGCAGCGAAAGTATTGGTATGACCTGCAGGATGAGCTTCGCCAGGGGAGAGGTATGTGTGCTTTGAGTCTTAGAGAAGCAGACTTCCCTACTCCTGCATAACACCTGGCTCTGACATGACTGTGTCCAAGAAGGGTTAATTTCTTTTACCATTTTTACTTTGCTAACATTCAGATGATACTTGTCTGCATACCACCTCTGTGTATATTTTAATTGTCCAGATGGTGTTTTATGTGTCCACCCCCATATCATTACTATATTACTTACACTTGGCAGTGATACTTTGAAATAACTTTCCCCAAGCTGGCTTTTTCTTGCAAAGTTCATCCAATTTCAGCTTTCCAAATGTCCTTTGTGCTGTGGCAATATATATTGTGTACCTAAATGGCTCGCATATCATTTAAATTCCCTTGATAGGGAAAGTCTGCTTGGCAAAGAAAATAAATGTTTAAAAGAATGAGAAATTAATACAAAATCTAAGCTAATGTGATGTAAAGTTATAATTTCAAACTCTCAGAATTTAGGCAATCCAAAGGTTCTTAAATTTCCTTTGATTCACTTGAATTTACCCAGGTTCTTTGTTGGGCTCCAGTGAGGTCAGGATGCCTGTGTCACACTCCCACCTGTGGGGTTGCTATGGACCCGGATGATGCCAAGGGTCTGGCTGCACACTGTTTTCACCAAAGGGTGCAAACAAGGTGTGCTTTTATTGTAGGCACAGTGGTTTTGCCCAGTAAAAATGGGTATTTTGAGATGGTGACTTGAGAAAGCGGGTTCCTCCTTGAAGTGTTATTTGGGATACTAACAGGACTTCCATGAGCAAAGGGAGAGAGTCACTTGTTTTGAAGCCACACCATTGCTTTCTTATGAATTCATCCCATATCATAGCTGTCATCCTACGTGGAGTACCATGAACAATACTTATGGAACACATAGTAGGAGCATGCAGACTTGAGCATACGCATTGCCCAGGCAGTGAGGCAGTATCAGGGCTTCAGCAGGGAAAGAACCTTGGCTGCCTGTGGGGATTGAGGCCCTTCCCATGGTCAGTGTAAGTGTTTGTACATTATATTTACTTTCTCATGTTAATCAGCTTCTCAGATTTCCCATTCATTGCATGGCCTTTGTTTTGGCTTGATTTTTTTGACTTTCAGTTTTCTACCTTGGTAATATTTTAACTTTTCAGCTGCTTTCAACATAATTGTAGGGAAGAGGAGTCTTGAGTGTGCTGAGTTTCTGCAAACTTTCTGAAAATATGCAGTCAGGTAAAGACTCAAAGCAGTATCAGTGCCCCACTAAAGGGAAAGACTGAAATTTGAGCTCAACGGTATAATTGTACACCAGGGAATCCATGTGCAAGAGAGATGTACTGAATGAAAGTACTCAGAAATCAGACTTCAAAAACTCTTCTGCTTGTGTAATTACTTGTAACATTGGCTTTGATAACTCCAAAGCAGGTAAAGTGGTTTGTGTTCAGCCAAAGGAGCTGAGTCCTGCAGCAGGACTTGTACTGCAGTCTGGCTGGTAATGGCAGGTGAATGTCAAGCTCTGTTACGCACAGAGGGAGCACCCCAGAGATTAAGCCTGTTATGACCAGTAACGTGCCATTTGTGTCATTACAAACTGAAGATAAGAACCATTTTCTCATCAGAAAGCTGTATATGCTTACTCCTGAACACTTAACACAGCACGTGGAGCTGTGCTGTCATCCCAAGATGCTTATCTTCCTGGCTAGTATCTAAATGTGGGTTTCTGGTTTCAATTTAATACAGAAAAATCTCTTCTTTTGAACAATAAAAACTTTGTCTCTTGAGTTTCAAATAAGGGACTATCCCACAGTGGAGTTTTACAGCTTCACAGACTCTGCTAGATGCAAATGACAAGCCACACAGTGAGATTTGATAGCAATCTCCAAGTGTTTTTAAAACAGATCTTAACCATATGTACAGTGTACCGCTTCTGCTGTTGTATATTGCACTCAGGAGAAGGCAAGTAACATAATTGCCTTCAGCAAAATTGTCAAACAAGGAAACCTTTTAAAACTACATAGAGGGGGAATGTAATGAGAGCCCTGGAAGGAAGAGGCTAGAGAAGAAAAATTGGCAGGGAACATCAATGTACACTTTTAACCAGTCTTTTCACAGAATGACCCAGGGGTTTGACTGTTGTAGTTCTTTTTTCAGTGAAAGGATTTTGTATGTGCTGCTGTGTAGGAGAGAAATGCTTATTTCCCCTGTGTTATTTTACATTTATTTCAGTTTGGAAGAGCAAGAGGAAGCTTTATTTAGCCTGCTGAGTCCAACCCCACAGTAATACAGCATACAAAACTTTCAAGAAGTGAAAGGCATACTGAGCTCACATTTCAGATAGTTTTCAGGATAACTCCTTGGCTGTTTAAATGTATGTCATACTAGACATAAATTATTAGAAATTATTTGCTACAGTCTGCATTCATATTACCTCCCAGGGACCTTTCAGACTGGATTTATGGAGAGATGTTTCCTGAACGTTTCTTTCCAAAGAAACTACAGATCACAGGACAAATCAAGTTTTGATGAAATAAGGACTCCAGATTTGAATTGCTGACTGATACCTAAGAGTTAGAGAGTGTACCCTCCAGGGGCAATTAGGGATAGCTATCCACAAGGATAGTTGTATAGTGCAGCAATTCCCGCTGGAAGTGGAAGGATTATTGTTTGCTTTATGATAGAGGCAGATGCCACTGAGTAGCACCCACTTAGCTGGTTCCCCTCCTGCAGGAGTATTCTGGAGACATGGCACAGGAGTGAGAAGAGCCTTAAAGATCTTCCATCTGCGTGAGCTGAAAACTGTGAATCAAAATTGTCTTTAGGTGAGGGCAGGTGATGGTGTCCTGGGCCTTACTGGTTTAATATAAACCTGCAAATATAAACAAGTATCATGTTATTTGTGGTGGTTGTAGCTGTATGCATCAAGGCCAAAGCCTTGCTACACTGTGGTTGTTTCCAGCTTTCATTTACTTGTTCTGGAAAGTGTTTTTCAACCCCTTTTTCGCTGCAGTCCTTGTCTGCTTGTGCTGTAAGGCAGCACGGCACATCAAACAGCTCACAGATCATTCACAATAGAAAACCTTTGTCCATGAGGTGTAGGTAGCTTGCTCTGAACATTGTAACATTGTAGATTTTACCATCACTTTTCATTTCTTTTCAAAGTTGTCCTCGCCCTTTGAGGAAAAGTCTTGCATGAATCTAGAAATGCCATCCATCCTCTGATTTCTTACACAGATCTCATCTGCCCCAGATGGGCACAGGTGAACTGTTCTGACTCCATATACCTCAAGACTGTGGGCAGCCTGAATCCCAAGTAACCCTGCCAATACAGGGAGTGCAAGACAGCAATGAGCAGGGCTTTAGCCCATTGCCTGGTCTGTATTACTGGAGCCAGTGGGGCTAAGGTGTAGCAGCCTGGCTCTTCATAAAACCCTACTGTGCACTGCTTTGTGCTTCTAGGTGTGTTATAATAACCTGGCCCTGTGTGATGGGGGAAGGAGTCTGATAGGAAAAGCTTTTAGTATGGAGACGTGTGAATAGAGGAATTCCATAATTAACAATAATGACCAGCACAGGTGATATTTCTTTGTAGTTAATAGCTGCTGGTGTGCAAGGCCCTGAGGCAGAGCCTCAAGCTGCTAAGCTAGCAAGTGAATTGCTAGGCTATTTGACCTGCAGTTCATTCCTAATATAAATGGTGAGGCTATGGAAAACCTAAGCAAAATGTTCATAGGGACTTCTTCTTGGTCTGTGTGGAAATGCCAGCAATTTTGTATTTGGGATTGAAGCAGATTTCTCATGTTGGCAGTAGGGTTTGCACCAACTCTTTAGGAAGATGCAGAACTCTAAGCATCACTTGCACCTTCTAGAGGGGAAACAAAGAAAGTCTTATGCACTAGAGAAAGTGTAAACAATTATGGCCAAATTCTGCAGTAGGAAGATTACGGAGATTTCCACCCTTCGGGCCATGAAGGTTGACCCATGTTAAGTGGGTAGACTGAAAAAACAGTGGTGCTAAAAGAAGTGATGGCACCTGGGCTATCCCTTCTTGCAGTGTCTCCATGCCTGGAGATTCCTTCTTCAACTCTTCTGACAAAAAGGGATGGAAAAAGGTAGATGGTTCTGAGTGATTCTGCAGGCAGAATGGGGCTTGTGACCACGAGTGGGAGATGGGGCAGCTATTTGCCAGCCAGACACTGCAGTGTTGTTCCCTGGATGTTGCTTTTATTGGTGATTCAGAAATGGGTCATACTCTCCACATCTGGTCTTGCCAAAGCAGCCAAACTGCCTCTAGCAGTGTGGTACCACCCTGATCTGTCAGTGTGGGATGCAGCAGCCAGGTAAGGCTCAGGCTATGCCAGGGAGGCTCACATGTCACAGGCTGAGCTGGGTAATCTTCTTTGACGCAAACTGGTTTTAGACTGAGAACACGGTTTCTGCAAGTCCTGACGACTTCATAAATTTAGCTTTGGCCAACTTATTTGGGGGGATATTCTAGTGGTCCCTAAACGTTCAGGCAAGCAAAAGCCAATGCTTTGTTTTCAAATGATTGACTAAAATACTCCACTGTGCTGAACTTTGAGTAGACATTGTTCCCAAAGCTTTTTTTCCGATTACCAGCTCACCATAAAATGCATTATTGTCCACTTTTAATCCTGACTGTCAAAGTCATTTGTCTCCACAGATTGCCAAATGAATAGCTACAGATGTTGTTTATTGTGCTGAGCAGTGAGACACACTAACAAATCTACTGTAACAAGAAGTAACCCATTACAGTAAGAGAAGACTTTGTGTTCTGAGACATAACTTTAGACTTCAGTCTGAAATACGACCTGCTGTCGTGTTTTCTGCACAGCTAGCAATTTTACTGTATGACACAACAAATCTCAGTGCGAAATAGCTGGGTTTTATTCTCTACTAAAAAATTGGACCTGCTGCAGTATGGGAACTGGACTGAGGGAGTAGACTCTTCCCTGTGATTGTGTTTTCATGAAGTTCTGCAGACAGAGGTTTTGATACCATCTTATTCTCTACAGAGTCATCAGGTTTACAAAGCTAAGCCATACCATTAATACTGCATGTGTACTGCCCTAAAATGAAAGCCATGGGACAAGTTCTTAGCTGGTATGAAGAACTACAACACCAGGCATGACATTTAAAATTGTTCTTTCCTGTCTCAGAGATTCATCCCACTTTGACTTCATATCAGATCCCTCATTTCTAGATGCCAATGGCCTCTGCCAGCCAGCCCTGTCTCCCTCTGCTCTCCCATCTCATCAGAATATCTTACTTAGTCTCTGCCTAGTTTTCTTCATAAATTCTGCTATCTCATTTCAACTGTTGACTCTTAGCACCTTGCTGAAATTCTGTTAGATTTTTCTACTGGGCACATAGCACATCTCTGGCACCCAGACCATTTTTGTACGAAGCGTAAAGTCCCAGCTTCCACCACATGAAGAGCTACAACTAAGTAAAGAAAACAGAGACTTTATAAGCCTGGGTTTTTTTTGCTTAAGAACATAAAGCTATTGAAATCACTGTCTGCCTGTCTCTTTGATACCCCTTCCAACTACTCTTCAGTAACTTTTGAGTCTATTGACCAGTTTCACCCAGAGCTGACATAGAGGACAGAGGTCTTGAAGAGACTTAGTTACTGCAATATTAATAAAAATCTCTCTGCTTTACCTGGTTATCTATAGCAAAGATTGCTATATGAATCTGCCTGTTATCACACACTAGAGAACTCACAGGAAGGAGGCACAGGTGCCATCTGAGGAAAGCTTTTGCATATTAGACATCAGAGGTTCCAAAATAGAGACAAACACACATACCAAGACCAGAGTGTGTCTCCTTCTCAAAGTGGGCAAAATAACACAGTTTTCTCTCCTCCTATGGGCTTTTTAAATAGTGATTGTTTTGATGAAAATACCTGATGTAGCATAATTCAATTCAAGTCATAAAACACTGGCAAATTTATAAGCTGCTGAAAGCAAGATCTTATAATAGTCTGTTGGGCAGCTTTACTTGGTGGTCTTCTCAGGCTTGGCTAATAAATGGATTAATAGATGTCAGTCTCCATAATTCCAGATTGTGCAGCCACGTCTCTATGAAGAGACTCTGCCATGGAGGAGCATGGGGGTGTTCTGCACTTCACCACCATTCTGGGAAGGAGGAGGTGCTAAAAAGAAGCCGTGATTTTTTTGTAGGTTTTTAAATGTGCTGCTGTTAGGGAAAAAGGAAAAAAAAAAAAAGCCAAGTGTATTTGCTTTTTTGCAGCAGTTGCAAGTGCTCTTTGTGTTAGTAATGTTTGGCCTCATCACAAAAGCATGCTGTCATCATCTCTTGCATTCTCTCACGTCTTTCACCTCTGTGGCTTTCACTGTACCTCTATTCAAGGTTCTGTGTTTTGGAGAAATCTCAGCTATAAACCTCTCTAGTGGAACCCTGCATGCTTAACAGTTGACACATCAGTTTGTTTCTATAGAGTGAATATTAAAATTAATGTGAAAGAGTAAACCCCAAAGATTAAATTAAAATAACAAAAAATATATTACTTACTGAAAGGAAATGAATTGACAAAATTAAACCTGAAAATAAAATTCACGGTTTAGATTTTCCATGGAGCTCAGCTCCTATTAAGCAACTGTATAAACAGAGACACTGAAGGGCTCAGCCTCTTTCTGCTCCTATGCTTTTCTATGGAAGCAACTGGGCATAGCTAGTTTCTAGATCTGGCCTTTTTGCACCTTTTTATTTGCACTTGAGTTATTCATCAGAGTTCATCACTAGTTGACGAGATGCAGCCAGTGAGACCTAGCACAGGTGTTGCTGTGTGTGACATGTGATAGCTTTGCTGTGATGAGGTGGGATGGTTGGAGTAGGTCATCTCCAGAAACCAGTGTTGTTGGGGAAATCGGTCCATCAGTACTGGTACAGTCTTAATCTTGAACAACCCTATCCCTGGTGCTGATTCCAAAAGTTTTAGCAAGGGCTGTAGTCTCCTTACAAGGTATATATTTGTGTGTTTTCCTGAAAATGAATGGATTTACATTTCCTCTGTAAGCATCTCTTTCACCTGAGACCCTTGATAGTTTCCAGTATCATCAGTATTACTTTAATGTAGAATACTTTATAGGTACAGGTACAGATCCATCCTTCCAGTAGGATCAGGATTACTTTAATGCAGCAGATACAGTTCAGCTCCATGCTGCAAAAACAAAATGATGTCCTAATTGTACTGGGGAGTGTGAATTAATTCCCAGGTGTTACAACTTTGTCCCTTCCTACTTGGGGGGATGAGAAAGGACAGGCCTCTCTTCTGTTCCTCACAGAACAGCAGTCACAGCATGTGGGACTGTTTGGTTGTAATGTGGGAGAGGCAGGTGGGCTAACAGTTTAGAAAGAGTTCTAGGTGGATGCTTGAACCTCCAGGTGAAGCAAACTGACCCCAAGATGAGAGGGTGTGTGAGGGGCTGGGGAATATTTAAGCCTAGCAGAGTGGGCTGCTATTAAACCTGCAAATGAGGGGGAAGTATTTTAATAGGGAAATCCCATGGAGAAAAGGGCTGTGTGAAGATATTCCTGCATTCAGGTTTTGCCACTTCCATTCTTTTTTATAGTACTGGGCAGGTCCTTTATTCATTGTGGCTGTATTTGTAAAATGACAACTTGGAAAAGACAACAAAAATGTGTATGCAGCCCTGTGGTTACCCCACTGCCTCATCTATTCTTGTCCTATCCTCTTTCACACAGGTCTGATCTGTAATCCAGTGCTGTTCCCTGTTCTGGAGGTTTGGTTCCCAGTGTCATGAGATGGTGAGTGTGCCAAGGAACTGGCATGGACCAGGTGGACATCACTTGGCAGGCATGTGTATGTATGTGGCACTGCCATGAAGAGTTCAGACTCTTGGATGATTTGAACTGGATAAGAGCAACGTGTAAGGAAGTGCAAGGTCCCTTGTTTCCTGTTCGCATGGCAGAAATTGTTAATTTGAGCTAGTGGTTTAGGGAGAGAAGAAAGCATGTTTTATTACCTGGTCTATATTAGGTAGGCATGGAAAAGAGGTGAACGTCTGTCATCATGCAGGACTGAGAAATGCAAGTGCTGAGGCAGTCCATTCATCCCAGTCTCTCTCTTCTGCCTGCTTCCTAAAGTGTATTTGCATTGCAACTGTAAGAAATGGGTGTAAAAGAAAGTGTGGACTAATAACCTATAATCCCCCTTATGTCATTCATAAAAGCTAATATCAGCAATAAGTCAACCCCAGGTCATCTCATGCAGTGGGTAAGTTTGTGTTCCTTAAAGAAATAAAGTGCCCCCTGAAGTCTGGTGCTGAGCTTTAAGAAAGCAACATATTTAAACACATGGATAAATAACTACCTTATCCTGTAGTATAGGCATCAGCAATGACCTGGCACCTGAGCTCTGCTTAGGCCAAGTAGATTTTTTGTTTGCTTGCTTGCTAAATTTTCCAGAAATGTCTCTGAAAGCTGATACAAAAGACTGGTGGGTCTTTTATGCTGGAGAGAGCACTTCTTTTCTGATGGTGCTGAATCCCTGGTTCTAGTTACTTGATCAGTTTGGCTGGAGTCTCCTGTGTTTGGAGAATAATAATCAGCTGTGGAAAAAAAATTACTATTCCTGTGCAGCTACTGCAGACTGTAACATTTTCTGACAGTGACTTCACCCAGTCACGTGCTTAGTCTGTCCCAGAAAGCTGAATTTTCAAAGGTGATATATTTTCCATTAACGGCTGTCGCACAGCAATGAGTTTGATTCCACGTAGGCACATTATATTAAGCTTACCTTATTATAGATTGTGGTGGGAAACACACTCTGTGTAGATGTGACTTACTAAATTATCTATGTGAATTGATAGGTAGTAACTTTGAGCGTGCTGCATATCTGACCCAGTTGTGAATATAGCCACTTTAAGGGCTGATGTGTTTAGCATAATAGCTAATCTGTCTCATTTAGCAGGCAATGTGTCTGAGCTTTTATGTGATATATCTGACTTGGTGAGTGGCATGTCTAACTCAGCAGTTGAACAATGTTACTCATTCTGGAATATATCTTCTTCAATGGAGAATATATGTATATACGCACACGTTTGTTAGCAGATGACCGAGCACATACCAGAATGAATCTATACTGCTTAGTATGCAGAAGGGTTTTTTTTCCCCTGTACATCATTCCTCTCACTTGACCATTATTTTACATATCAGCTGCTGGGATGCATTCAAAGCCTGATGGAAACTATTGACTTCCAAGTGCTTTGGATCAGGCCCTGTAAGCCAGCCCAGCCACTCAGCAGGCAAGACAGAATGTAGGTAAAATCCGTTGTGTATCTTCCTGCCCTGTGGTCCCGTAAGGTGTCCCAAAGCAGCATTTCTCTTTCTTCTTTATTAGAAAGCTGTGTTGTATTTACCTTTGAATAAGCTGAGGTGGGAAACTCATGTCCTTGAGGCTGATACAGCCTACAATTTTACTTCTTCCACAGTCTGTTGTGGTTTGTTTTCTGTTTTGTTTTGGGTTTTTTTTAATGCATTAGTGCTGGATAAAACAAAAGTGCATGAGAGTGTGTGACCAGCAAAAGCTGTTTGCAGGCTTTCTGGGCTCTCAGCCCAGGGAAAGTTCCTAGCCCCTCAAAGAAGTAATTGTAGCTGTTTTCTGATCACTGCATACTCTACCATCCCTGCTGTAACTTAGTCTTCTACCTGGTTGGGGAGCAGCACACAGTCTTTAAACAGCTCATGCTCTGCAGGATCACATATTTTTTTCTTAAAAGGGCAAGATATTTGGCAATGTTTGGAAGGCTGGCAGTGCAGTGCTGCAGGCTAGCTAGTGCCCAGTAGCACAGTGGGGGTAAGGGGGGTTCAGCAGCTCCAGAATCGCACTTGATACCGAGCAATAGCAAGAATACTGAAATGTGGCTCAGAAGGGAAGCAGGGCTGCCTCCCAAGTTGAGCTGGCATTCCTAGAGGAATGATAGGAGAGCAAATGATTATCTGTTGGGTTTGCAGAATGCCTAATGGGAAGAGAAACCAATTGTCTGATTAGCATTGGCATGTTATCCTTCAGCAGCAGGTTGCCTCAGGCGATGGGCAGAGCTGTTCATCCTGCACACGTTCATGTTGTTCTGCTCCGTTTAGCTTCTGCTTTGATTTACTTCACTTATTTCTCATTTGGTGGAAGACAGAATCACTAAATCTTGAATACAAGTTGCTCAATGGAGGGCTGCACTATTTTTATTCTTTGTGGGCATGCATAGCTTCACACTTGTCCACCTGTGCTATTAGCATGTTTGCTCTTAATGTTGTGCTGCTTTCAATATCAATGGAACACTCTCACTGCTGCTGGCTATTTTTTTATTTAAGAGATGAGTCCCCACTGCACAGATCTCCAACTGTGCATGCTGTTGATCAAGCCATGTGAGTAACACCACAAGCCCAGAGCCTGCTGGTCAAAATGCTGTGGGTGGCAGAGCCATTAGTACAACACAGAGAATCCCAAGTGTTGGTTTATGTTACTCAGCCACTGTGCTCCAAGTTGCCTTTCTTCTCATGTGGTAAATCTAGTAGGCTTTTTTCTGATTACCCCATTAAAAAAATCTCTTGAAAGGACAAGTAAAATGTTGCCTGAAACAGCAGTTTGCCTTTTTTGCTGGCAAAAACCTTCGTTTCAGTTCTGTTTGGCATGCAACCATTCCCAAATAAGGTGCCCATGCTTTCTCATTAGTTTTGGATGAAACTGGGAATGGAAACTCACCTCCACCTTTTTTGAGTGTCCTGATCTAGAATCCACTGTGTGGTGAGCAAATAGCACAAGTGAGACAATGCTGGTTGTGGGCATTTTCTCTAAAACCTGTTCCTGAGTATTTTAAGCAAATTAGAGCACTTCCTCACAGGGGAAAGCATGTGTCAGGAAGAGTAATGCAGAGGCTGTTTATCTACCTGTCTTGGACTGTTCACTGTGGGATGGGGATGATTTGTGATACTGCTGATTCTCCAGCTTTTACAGAAGTGGCAGCAGAGAGAACCCTCTTGAGTTCAAAGCCTTCCTAAAATTTGGGCATAGTATAGGTTGGAAGTAGTCTCTGGAGGTCTCTGCTCCAACCCTTTGCTCAAAGTAGGTCCTGTAAAAGCAGGCTGCTTGGGTCTTGTCCAGTTGAGTTTTGAGTTTTTCCAAGAATTAAGATTCCACAACCTCTCTGGGCCCTTGTGCCAATGTTTGATCATGCTTAACTCTGGACATCTCCTCTGTGTTGCAGGATTAGTAGCAGAGGAAGCTAAAATAGTTACCAGCTACTGGCAGCTCTCTGACACTTCTACTGTCAGTGCTGGAACGATCCAAGGTTCTTCAGGACTCGAGGCAAATAAATATATATCCTCATGTCTTCAGTGAGATCAGAGATGCCAACATTGGCTATTCTGGAATACCTACCATGTTTTGTACAGGATGTTGTATGTAACTAAAATACACGCCAGCTTTTCAAATGATTGCAAAAGAATTTAATGGGGGCTGAGCACAAAGGGGAAGCTTGCCCTGTCCTTGTAACTCTCCCCTGAGCTACTGTTGTTGGCCACTTTGAATTCTCATGTTTATTCTGAGTTTTATTGGAAGGATGGAAAAAATTACATTAAAATAGTAGTCGGGTACTTTTGACAGGTCAGTCAAATAGGAACCTACCAACATGCTATGCTAAAACAGTGACTAGAATAGGGTTCTAGGGTATTTATTTTGTAGTACCTGCAAACAAACTGTGGATTGCATCATCTAAAGGTAGGATTCAAAGAAACTATGATACTGTTTTCAAAGATTTCATTAATCGGGATGATGTGTGTCTTTTAATGTTTCTGTATTGCCCTTTCATTAAAATAATCAGAGTAAAACTGTACAACTTCAATCCCTTCCCCCAGTAATAATTGACTAAGCCATAATTTTGAAGAGATTAGTGATGTGGGTTGCCTGGTTTGAGAAACTGCAAATGAGCCTGATTTCCAGAGAAAAGTTTATCATATGCCTTCTGTAAACAGTATCCATATAAGTTGAAATATTGACTTCTATAACTTTGATTTCCCTTTATACCAGCAAATCTTTTAAATGGGAAATAAACTGTTTCTTTTAATCTGACTAAATATTGCAGTTTAGTTACAAGTGTTGTCTACAGAGGTAAACTGTAGTACTATAGACATTTGTCATGTGAGAGTTTGCTGCAACACAGAATTAGCACTGAAAATGTTCATGCCCACCCTCTCTTTTAGTGTTGATGTCAAGCTTACTATAATTAATTTGCGTGCAGAAAACTGCCTCTCTGCCAAGAGATAAAGATGATTTTGAGTTACCACAATTATGCGATAAAATGTATTTATCCAGAAGCCTGCCTCTTCTGAAGTCGATGTCTTCCTAGTGCATATTCAGTGTATGTCCCTTTTGTGGTTTCTACGGTGTAGCTGCAATAACTGACAGCTGAAAACATCATTGTGAGGGTGTCAAATGTGCTGTTTACATAACTGGTGATAATCTGACTATTCTTCAGCTTCACATATCAAACCACTGGGAACTGATACTTCAGCGCTTGTTATTGGCAACAGTAGGTGGAATTGAGTAATGTGGTTTGAGTGTCAAAGACCTGTGGTGCTGACAGGCATATTAACCGTAAATCAAACACAGCACAATGGTGGTGCAAGGCTAGAGCATAAGGCAGGATTTTGCAAAACAGATCAGGCCTGCTTAGATCTTACTTGCAGGAATATTTCTATTGGCTAACAGAAGTAAGGATGAGGAGGCTGGGGCTCTAGCAATGATCTGTTTAACTTAAAACGGGGAAGGAGCGATAGAGACTGAACAAGTGATGTGTGAGATGGCTGAGTGCTCTGCTGAGTGCATTCCCAGTTGTCTTGCAGCCCTGCCGTGCTGCAGAGGCTGCTGAAGAGCAGGGGATATCTCATCCCTGGTTAGGCATCGTTGCTGCTACTCCCATCTGGCTTCTGTTGTAAAATCTTTCAGTGATGGCTGGGCTTGCACTTGCTGTATTAAGTGGAGTTTGCAGGGCTGACATTTAAAATGTCCTTGATTTAGAGCCAGATTGTGACATTCTTTCTTGCAGCAAATAGTTTGCAGTTGTAGAAGGGACCCCACTGCCTGTATTTTGGCTCCTCCTAGCACCCACAGTGAACTGAGCAGGGGAAAGTGTCTGACTCCAGCATCCGTCTTAGCAAATGAACCAAAACATTGGGAACTGTTGGTAGGAGGATTTTGAGGAAATGTCTGGGTACCTCGTGCAGTCAGCTTGTTTGACTGTTAACTTTAATAGCTTATGGTCCTTCTAGATGTCACTGTCATATATCCTGTTGCCTTTAGTGACTCTTCCAGCACAGTTGCTCTGGTGATAGGCTTGGCCAACTCTCTTTTCATAATTAGATCCTAGATTATTGCAAGTTTTACATGCTCTTGAAGGTCTGTCTGTTTGGTTTATTCACTGTGTTAAATGGAAATGATGCAAAAAGAGCACACAGTACTCATCTGTGGGGCAGAAATCTGATTCTAGCTAACTCTACCTGGAAAACCTTTGGGGTAGGGCACTGCAAAATTTTTTTGCAATTATGTGGAGTTTCTCAGCAGGGAGTCAGCTAACAATGTCCAGAGCAACCCAGCAAGCAAGAAGCATAAAGCCAGGAGCTAAGCAAAATACAGATATTTCATTATACATTAGTGTTGGAAATTAGAGCCAGGCTGTGAAATAACCACAATTAAAATTCAGAGAGCAAAGAAGAAAAAGCTTAGCTAGTGACCTGTGCTTACTGCACAGGGTTAGAAAAGAAGCTGTGCTACTTTAGTATTCTAGCATGGCTTGCACATTACTGAAATTGTTAGGAAATTAAAGGAAAACCAGGGGACTGATTGTTAACTGATGAAAACCAGCATAACCCAGCTGATATCAAGGCAGCTAAACTGATCTACAAGAGCTAAACATGTGCCTCTAAACAAACAGCTCCCCACTTACTATGCCAATGTAGATGGAGAAAATGAAGCAACTTTTTTCTGGCAAGTCTATATGCTGATCCTGAACTATATGTCTCTATTCAATGAATAGGAGCTGTTTAAGAGTAAAGACAATGATCTCAAAGTTAACTCCAGGGGGAGAGAAATAGATCCATAATAAATGAGATCAGGTCAAGGTGATTTTTTTTGGTGAATTGTTTGTTGAATTTCCTTCAATCAATTTATCTTACTAATGTGAAACCAAATTGTTCTCAGTTCAGGTTTCTTATGAACATTAAAAACCTAAAATGCCAAACCAACAAAAAATTTAATACCAGGATTCTAACACAAGAGCTCCCTGGAAACAAATTCAAAGACAGCCAAATAAAACAAGAGATTAAAATATACAAAATACAGCAATTTAAAAGAAAATCACTGAATTATTGAAACTCCATAGAGGAGATGTCACAGCAGTGCTTCTAATCAGCCTGATTAAAAAAAACACACTATCCTTTTTTTTTTCCCTCCTTTGATGTCAAAAAGTGTATTGTAAACTTAAAATGATGTATGTAGTTCAATCAGATTGATCTGGAAAATTCAAAGATATTGTAATTTTCTAGGCATTTATGCTTTATCCTATGTGGTGGAAAGTATGTTGCATGTATACACAGTGTAATACTTTTAATACTCTGTTCTAGGACTGCAAACAGAAAACACTCTTCTGCAGAGTGAAAAAATAAGCAGCCCCTGTGTAACAGCTTTGTGCTGACCTTCACTCTGTTGTGTCCCTACCCAACGCAATCAATACAGGAAGTGTCTCACTCACAGGAATGCTTTGTTCTCCCCAGTTGATTATTTTGTTATAGATTTACATATAGCCTTGCGAGCTGCCTGATAATTGTAACATCAGCTGGCAGATTGGAGCTCGAGGGCAGCCTCTGGACCCCTGCTCCCTGAGCGAGAATGACATTCTCGCCACCGAAGAGGTGCACAGGGCTTGTGATGGCAAGTTTGGTGAATGGTGTGCCATGTGGTAGCCCTCACTGTGCGAATGTGTTTGGGCAGAGCTGCCTCCACAGGGTGCTGATATCATTGTGGTGCTCCGTATGTAGGGGGCCCAGATGAGTGTGAGGGGCAATGTGGTTCATGTGCTGCCAGAGGGGCTCTGTTGATATTGGTTCTTGCAAAGGAAAGCTCATGTTTCAGCAGGCAAAAGGGTTGTTATTTCCCTAATGGGACAGAGACCAGGTTTTCCATGCATTAGATGCTACATAATATGGAAAAAGATCCTTTTTGCCCTGGCAGGGAACTCTCACCCATATTTCTGGTCAGCCAACCTATTTTAACAACTTTTGCCACTGGTAGTGAGTAGTCATCGTAGGCTGCGCTGGGGCAAGTACCTTCTGAAATGCATGCCAGAGTTTGGAACTCCTGTCCTAAAAATTCTCCATTTAAGTAAATGAGATGGAAAAAATACCATCATTCCTCTCTTACAGCAGAAGAATCAAGTTGTAGACCAAAGGAGTACTTTAAGGCCTGGTGAAGTAAATGGAAAGGCAGCATTAAGTTGTGGCAGGCTTTAACAAGTTGCTTAGGGATTTTGTGCCTTTGCAAAGGGCTGATCTCGGCACTGCCAAGAAGAGAATCAGAGCCCTGCCTCCAGTACCAACAAAGCTGAATTTAAGAACTATTTTAAAGGATTCAAATCTTACAGATTTTATTTTTCATTATTTGTGATTTTTTTAGGCGGAATTTATTTAGATTTTTTTATTTCCCCAGAAGTGCCATAGAAAGAATGAGACACTGTGATTCTGCATCTTTTTATGGAATCTTTTGGTTTATTTTGGCATTTCTGTAAAGCAGTGGCCTGTTCAACAGACTGCAGAATGGACCTTGCTTGCTCAAGCCCTGTAGCAGGGAATAAATCTAACCGGAATAATTGGGGCTACATCTATTTACACCAGCTGAAAGGTGCGACCCCTGATCTTTGATTACTCTGGTGGAGCAGAATGCTGCAAGGCAGGGATTTTTCAGCAGTCCTTTATCTACTTGAATTGCCTGGCCAGCTACAAGTTACAGAGGCTGTAAACAAAGGGAAATTGGGATGGCAAACCAATCAATTACAGAATATTGAAAAGATCAAGGAAGTGGTAGCAATGCCACTAAAGCCAATATGGAAAAGCCTTTCTCATCCAATAACCTTATTCTTGTGATAAAGATTATAACAAGATGGAAAATGGCACAACATGAATGCATTCTAGTGGCAATGATTGCTGTGAGAATTGGGACTGGTTCGTACTTCACCCATTCTGCCTGTCTTTCCTAGATGCTGTATCACAGGCAACCCAGGCAGAAGGTGTTATATTTATTATGTCCCTGTCTCTTTTTACCTCTTGTAGTGAAACCCAATATTAAATTCTGTCTCCAGCTTCCAGTCTTTTAAACAAGCAGGAAAACGTGGCAGCGTTATCTTCACTCAATCTCCAAATTAGCCCAGCAGAATATAGTTCTTTCTTCTCTATCTGAGAAGGTCTGTGCCATGGGTCTCTAAAGTGGTTGCTGCTAGCACGTTTTCTGCCTCATGTTGTACAAGGGCTGCCCTGTGCTTTTGGAGATGGGCTTGGTTTCATTTCACACTACACAGCAGGTTTAAGGTCTTAATCAAGGTGAGGTCTGGAGATCGTACATAAAGCTTCAGAGAGGGCATGATACCTGTCTGGAAAGGGTAACACCCTGTCTGTACAGGGTCTGCTAGATAGCTAAAGGCCCTGTAGTTAAAAAATACATATAAATAAAAGAAATTTCAGCACATTGCAAGATTTCTACTTTTAGGTCATGAAATCCTTCTTTTTTTCTGTATTGAAAAGGCTTCTTTGAGCCATTGAAAATGCTCTTTATATCTCAGAGGTTGTTAGTGGCAGGAGGTGTGGAGGGAGAATCCAGCTTTGGCAGTCATGGGATGAAACCTGCCAGGTCAGATCTGTATTATTTTTGATACATTAATGCATGTCAAGGTCATCTGGGTAAGATCAGAGCTGGTAACTGACAATAAAGAGGTGACAGCTTCTTACAGCTGCCTTTGAATAGAGCTTATGGTGCAGCTCTTCTCTTTCTGTGTGAAGTTTAACGTGTCAGCATAAACTGCTGCTGTTGTGGTGGCAGTTTCACCTGAAAGATGATTTTAGAGTTTGCCACCTCCCATGTGACTGCATGTGCAAGCACCACACAACACGCAGTCACTTAAGGAATGATGTAGCTTTTGTCTTCCCCTAATGGGCCACTTTCCTTGTGCTCAGCTCCAGTGTAAATCGTGCATCCTGGCAGGGTTGACCAGAGGATGCAAGTCCTGATAGGGTCACAGTGAAGGCTTCTCTCTCTTGCAGGCTGTTTCTTGCCCCAAGATATGTTACACCTAGTGAAGTCATTTGTTTTATTTCAGCAATCACTGCCGGCTATGTGATGCTGTTGCCTGGAACTGGGAATGTCAAAAAGAAACAATGAAATGTCAGCAGCAGTCCAAAACAGCTCCATGTTTTCTGAGCTGGCAGCACTGGTTCCTGGTCTTCAGGGCAGGACCGTGAGAGCCAGGTAGTCACAATCTGTAAGTGCTTACGCTAGCTTGTGAGCTGCTCGCTGTCTTGAATCTCTGGTCACTGCTCAGTTCCAGTGGACTGGGGTAGGGAGGAAATGCTCACAGCCTGGGACTGCAGCCTGTGCTCCTGGCCTGGAGGAGCTTAACTGTTGCTGACTCAGGATCACATGCAAGTGGATAAGCCAGAAGAGGACCCACATGTTCACAAAGACAGAGAAATCCTGCTCTAATCCATTAGTGTTGCAGGATGTAAAGCATAAGTGAGTATAGCAGTTTTCAAGACAAAATTTGAATTCTCTTTTGTTTTGCCTTCTGTTCTCCTTAGCTGAATTCCTCCATACTCCTTAGCAAACCAAGGGTCAGGACTTAGAGTGATAGGTGCTCCTTCATCTTCACTTATATCCAGAGAGCTGCAGAGGGCTCTTGCCATAAGGCTAAGGAAGTACTTATTAAGCAGCTAGGGAAGAAAGAAATTCCTGTCCTGGTGATGAGGGAGAAATACATCCTCCTGTGTGATATTCTGCTTTTCTTCAGCCTTACCAGCGTCAGGTTGGTCTGTCCCCCTCACTGTGGGTGACCCATTTGCAGAAGAATAGTTCAAAAGTCGCAGCTGCTGTTTGAGAGCCCTTTGAAAGTCCATCTATCCCTTTTTGGTTATTCTGCAGATAGGCCAAGACAACAGCTTCTTAGTTTTTAAATGAGCCCATCCGTATTTTTGCATTAAATTCTCAGTCATTTAAGCCTTGTGTCTGGTCACTGTAATGTTATGATCTGCTCTCTAATTCAAGGTTTTGCTTTTAAGCCTAACTAGAGTGTAACACTATTATGTGGTCATTGCCTCTCAAAGGAGGGATAATTCTGAACCTAATCTGCCATTTCTGGCTGGGCTGGTTTTTTTTCAGTGTTGCTACTAGAGAGTGAGGTGCAGGAGGATTCTGCATCATTTAAGTGAAAATGAGGGGTATCAGAAGAAAATTGGCGGGGGTGGGATGTGTAGTGGAGTGTGCCATATTCCTGATGCTTCCCTAAAAGAGATTGTTGAACAGCCTTCCTGTCAGGTCCTGTCTTGCTGGAAATGCGTACCACCCTAGCCAGGGAAGGGTATGCACTAGTTAATTTGTCTGGGGATTCAAATTGTAAGTCCCCTGTAAATATAGACTCCAGTCTAAATGCTGTTGGCTCTGACTGATGCAATACAACCTGATGCTCCTGACCCTCCACCTGCCAGCTCAAAATTACAACTCACAGTCCTCTTTGGCTCTAATCTTTCTGCTCCTGTGTTCAGGTGGCACAGGGCTTTTGCATCTCCCTCTAGGGCAGGCAGACAAGCTGATTAAGCATGTGGTTGCTGTGCTTGCAGGCAAGGGGGACTCCAGGTTCTCAGTACAGTGCAGCTCAGAGAAGCCAAAAAGTGTGCGACTCTGGGATTTTGCTTTTTCCCCTTTTATTTTTTTGGGGCAGTGGAGGTTGTTTGCCACTCTTCTTTGCATTAGAGCTTACGGGTGCTTTATGCTAAGTAACAATATGTATGTCATAAAATTGCCAGCTGATGTGCAAGCCAAACTGCCATAGCAATTGTTGGGTTGTATTTTTGTAACTCACTTGGATCCAAGGTTTGCAAATTTTAAATAAACCCACATTGGCAGAGATCCACACACAGACAAGTTCCTGCCACCATTCTGCTAAGTGACTGACTGTTGTGGTTTAACCCCAGCCAGCAACTAAGCACCACACAGCTGCTGGCTCACTCCCCCCTGGTGGGATGGGGAAGAGAATCGGAAGAGGAAAAGTAAGAAAACTTGTAGGTTGAGATAATGACAGTTTAATGGGAAAAGCAGGCAGGTGTTCAGCCATCTCCAGGAAAGCAGGGCTCCTTCATGCATAATGGTTACTTGGGAAGACAAATGCCATCACTCCAAACATCGCCCCCTTCCTCCTTCTTCCCCCAGCTTTATATACTGAGTATGACGTCATATGGTGTGGAATATCCCTTTGGTCAGTTGGGGTCAGCTGTCCCAGCTGTGTCCCCTCCCAGCTTCTTGTGCACCCCCAGCCTACTCACTGGTGGGATGGTGTGAGAAACAGAAAAGGCCTTGACTCTGTGTAAACACTGCTTAGCAGTAACTAAAACATCTCTGTATTATCAACACTGTTTCCAGCACAAATCCAAAACATAGCCCCATACTAGCTACTATGAAGAAAATTAAGTCTATCCCAGCCAAAACCAGCACACTGACTCTTCCCCCAATAGCTATCTCTTGATCTCTTCGGAGGTAACTCAACTATGGCTTCAGGGGAGAAAATGACAGTCCAAAATGAGCTGAAGAAAACTCTCCAGAATATCTCCCCTCCTCTCCATTACCTTAAAAAAATTAAACTTCTGTTTATTCTGGAGGGCTTCTGTTGCTCTCAAGCCATATCTCCTAACAGGTTTCTTAGAGAAGCATTTTTTGCTATGTGAGTAATTTAAGCCTTACATGCCCTCAAGCTGTTTTTTAATTAAAAGAAAAATAGAAAATTCTTGGCCTGAGTAGGGGGCTTATGCTGTTGATTGACTACAGTAAGGAATTTCCTAGGAATTTTGAATTCTGTACTGCCAGATACTAAATCCACCCTATAGCTATAACCCTGACCTGAGGCTGGGATTTTTAAAATGAATTTCTTAATGAGAAAGGGAAGAAATAAATTTTACTTTGAATAAGCATAATGCAATTTCCATTCACACAAATTACTCCTTTATTATAGCACAGATATTCACATTTATCTGTCTAAATACTTAAGTCATATGCAGCTTCATTTTGCTGGACTCAGCTCAGTCCTGCCTAAGAGGGAACCCATTACTAGAGCAGCTTAATTTGTACATGCTCACCCTGTTTATGCTGCCGTAACCCACCAAATGCATGTGGCACACCAGCTTTCCTCCTTTCCCTGTGGCTGGCCCGGGACTGTCTCTGTAGTAGCAATCATCTGGAGCCATGACAGTGCCATTCAGCTGGATTTTTCAAGAATTTGGAGTAATTCTCTTTTGGTTTCCCAAAGCATTAGGTTTTCTCAGACATGAGGGAAACTGAGGATGAAGGAGATAGATAGCCTAATTTATGCAGCCAAGAGCAAATCTTATCCACTTGCTGAACAAAATACAAGGGATTTGGTGTATGCAGTACTGCACAGCACAGTCTTCCCCTGCTGCGCCGTGTCTTCACTGCAGCAATGCCTTTAAGGGCACAGAGTTAGGGACTCTCTGGTTAGAGTGTTCCTGTACATGTGGCTTGTGTCCATGGTTCTTGTGGGCATGGGTGGCATTCTCTGTTCACCATCCCTGGCCTTTTCATTTCAGGGCGAGATGGTCTGGTTTCTGCCCTCTTCTAATAAAATACTCTCATTAGGCTTACTAGGGAAATTAAGGCAAATCTAAAGGGTTGCCATCAAGAAAGAAGTCACACTCAGGCTGTATCAATTTACCTCCCTACCCTTGCTGCCAGCGTATGGATGCATAGGTGCCAACCCACTAGTGTGAGACTGGCTGCTGTGGGTGAGAGGCTCAGTTAATGCAGCAGGGCGTGTCCGGTGGAAGCAGGGACTTTAGGTAAATAAACTAGTCAGGAAACAGTTAATGGTAGAGCTGCCATCAACACCATATTTGAGAGCTGTTTTCTCAGAATAGGCTGACCTTGCACCAGTGGCTGGGGTAAAAAAAGGCCTGAGATCATAATTGTTTCACTTGTCTGTTTTCCCACGTCTTCTCATATCTCCTTTTTTTTTTTTTTTTTTTTTTTTTTTTTTTTTGTTAAGGCTGACTTTCTTAGCTGAGAACAGGCTAAGTAGTATGTCCAAAGCAACTCAGCAGCTGGTGAAGATAAATCCAGGGCTGTCAGAAAACACCAAGCAGAGGTATTTTTGCAGGTTAAAATGAAGGATGGGAGATGCACATTTGGATAAAAAAAAAAAGAGAATTAACCTTGAACCTCTTCCCAAAGTCTGATTTAAACATGAATCTAATTTGAATTAAAAAAGAAAAAGGCAAAAGATGTAATTCACTGGGCTCTTTTATGCAGCATCTGCAATTCCTGGTTTGGGGAAGCAATGAGCTAAAGACAGCCAGAGTGCAAGAGAGTGGTGCTGAGTACAGATATCAGCTGCACAGGGGAGAGAAGCAGAGAGGCCATTAACTTTTCCCCCAGGTTTGTGCCTTGTCCCCTGTCTGGTGTGCTGGATTGATCATCAGGTGGGTTATTGTCTCCTTGAAAGTGCTGATAGAGATTATTCTTTGCAGTAGAGAGGGATGCTTGTGATGGCACCAGAGACAGGCTCCTTACATACAGGGTTAGATTAGCCCACGTCTCTGTTTAAGATTTTGTGAGGTCCTGGTGAGGAATAATATTCCCTATTAATCCCTGGTTTAGCTAGAGCATCTCAGCATGAAGTTGCTTTGCACAGGAGAGTGTTGCTTGGTGGATACTCTGCTTCACACAAGAAGTAGGTAATGGAGGATTGAGGAGGAGAAATGGCATAAGGTTCAGCTCGCGTAGATGGCCAAGCAAAGAAAAGTGCAGTAAACTGATTGCAAGTCAGGCAGGAGCACGTAAATGAATCCAACTTCAAGGCAGGAATCTACAAAAATCTACCACTAGCATTTTGCCTCTTCATCAGTCCATTTTCCTGATGCTTGAAAGACTTTTTTCCGCTACTCTCTACTCCTACCACTTTCAAATAACTAGAGAAGGGGTAAGAGAGGAATGAGTTTTGCAGCGAGCTGTGAACATGTCTAGAATGATGTTAGTGTACGTGAGCTGGTGAACCCCCATGTCTGGTTTTGCCTTCCTGAAGTTATACTTTCCTCTTTTTCTGTGCTGGAAACCTTATCTGAAGTATATTACTAGTGATTATCTCTTGGAGAGAGGTGGCAGATCTCCTCCGGAGTCCCTGCCCATGGTGTGAGATGGACAGATCAATGGGGATGCTTGGCCAACAGGGTAGAGTGGGATGTCAGGGGAGGAGGAGAAGGAACTTAATTTTGTTTTGAAGCACTGCAGTAGCAAAACCCTAGAGAGATTTTCCGTTTGGGGCGTTTGGGTCTTTTTTTCAGTGGAAAACTGTGCTTTTTCCTATTTAATCAAAAGCCCAGAAAATTTTCATGTAGGTTTTTGTTGTAAAATACCAACACGTCAGAATTATCCCTTTATCTCAGCAGATGTGCTTTCCAGAAGGGGAACATCTCAGGTGATGAAAAACACAGCAGCTTTGCTGCCTCAACTCAGTCAGACAGCTTTTTGATGATAGAGAATTTTGTCTAAACAAACTCTTTTCATTAAAACTGAAATGCTTTGTGGACAGCTTTTGGTTTTGCTCAAGTTTTTACTGCTAATTTTTCATTACATAGTTATGTGCAATGCTTCATTGTGCCTTCTGTAGTGACAGTATGTAGTGGTACGGGATCAAGTTTCTGCTTTGCCCTGATTTAAACTAGTCTGCCCTGAAATGATTCAGATGAAGCCAAGTCATGATATGAAAGACTTCTGTTTCTGAGGCTGCCAGATGTATTAGATTGTTTGTATCTTCCATCTGGAATTAGGAAGTGAAATTTTTAGAAAGAGAAATTTTGCCCTGATTCCGATTTTGCAGAATCCTTTGTGAGACTGGTTCTTCCCTCCTGAGGACTAGAGAAGTCTAGAAAGCTACCCCAGAACACATGTGTAATTCTGCTACCAACCACAGTGGGAAAGTCTTGCTTCTTGCAGATACCAGAATCTTTTAAAAAAAAAAATCTTAAGATATAAAAGCAAAACTCTTAAGTGGTGTGCAAATGTGTAAGCTAGCATATTTAAAAAAACCCAAACCCCAAGAAGGCGTGGGAGGGGTGGAGAGCCTTGCCCAGGGTCCCGTGCAATGTGTGGTGTGTGAGCCAGCTGCCATGCTCGGGTTTCTGAAGGGGCACTCTGCGCTATGCCATGGAGCCTGGTGCAGGGGCAGCCGTGGCAGTGCCGATGAAGGGAGATCAGCTGCAGCCTGGCAAGTGATTTTCCCTTGGGTTTCCTGAGCAGCACAGTCACATCAATGATGTGCCATATCGCAATCAGTAAGCTTGGGCTCCCAGCAGAGCTAAGCAACATTGCCCAGCATGGTGCTGTCATGCCTTTTTCTGCTTTTGGTCCAAGAGTTGAGTCTGCATTCAACATGCTACTCCCTGGCATAGTTCTAGACATGCAATAAGTTCCAGCTTAGTGATGTAGCCACTGGACCATGTAGTCTCTCCTACTAATGCTATTGAGATGAAATGCCCTTAAAACATATTCTACTCCGCTCTCCTGTCTGCTAAAACTACCTGGCACGGCATTCACTGCCAGAGTTCAAACTGCTCCTAAAGGAAAAGGAAGTATTTTTAAAGAAAGTCTTTAAATCTACCTTCTGGCTGGCTGGATTTAAGTTGATTTAAAAGCCATCTTTGTTTTTTTAATCTGCTAGGTTAGGCTGGCTGAATGTAGTGACTCTGGACCCTTCAAAATCTTCAGTTGCTACAGATGGTACATATTAGATGTTCAGCACAGGAGTTTTCATTTTCTTTTGAGGAACTATGGCCATTTCACCCAAATTTCAGCCATGAAGGGACACTCTGGGTAGTCTGTAGGTGCATCTGCTTGCTGGCTTTGGGAAATGTCTGCCTGGTGTGTGTCCATGTAATCATCAGTATTCAGTTGGTACTGGGACCAGTGGCACCTCCCTGGTCAGCAACAGATGTGTTTTGCAACATGTTTGTTTCTCACCTGGTGGCTTCTAGAAAGCCCCAGGGATGCCATAAATATAAAATGCGTATACAGCAATGGCTCTTCTTAAGGGATATCTGTGTATTTAGATTGCATCCAGCATGGACAAAATATTAGTGAGCAGTGACCCAACCTTTTGCAATGGGATATGACATACTGGTAAAACTCAGCTTCCTAGGAGCAACTGGAAACATGTTCTCTCTTCTTTTTCCCCAGCCACGTTCTCCTAGCTCTGCTCTCTGCTGATGAACAAACCGCCTATGCAAAGGAGATTGAAAAGGGGATTTACCTTGATTAGACCAAAGCCTTTCCTAGCATTTTCAGTCATAAGCGTGGTAGCTTTAATGAGCAGGAAAAGAAGATAAATGAGACACAGACTGACATGAAACTCAATTGGAAAAGAGTAAAAAGTTCTGTTGGAAGCAATGTTGTAAGATACGTCCCTTTCTAGCGGTCTCTGTGATAAGTGCTCGGTCCGAGCAAGGTAACTTTCTCCAAATCTCTGAAAAATGCCAACTGAAGGATTTCAAGGGGATGAAATCAAAGCTTTAATTGCTGGGATAGAACTGAATCCGTATCCCACCCAGTTAAGGCTGGGAGAATTTCCCATCAGATTTTCTCTTTCTGTGACCTCTTGGTTCACAGCCTTTAATGATCTCCTGCCAATCCCAAACCAAAAGGAAGAGCTTGTGAGCTGATCTTTTTAACACAGGGGACTAAGCCAATTTTATAGGTCATAAATACATGGGGAAAGAGCCGAGCACAGTTTGTTCTACAGTTTACCCAATGGAAGCTGTTTATTCATTACTTATTTAGGAATATCACTTATGCCTATCACCTTGTTACCCTGCTATGCAGAATTCAAACTAAAAGCAGAAAACATATGCAACAGTCATGACAGACGCTGGCTTTATATTACTCACTATGTCCTTCATCAAGTGTCATGAAATATTGATAATTAATATTATTAATATATAATTAATTATTAATAATGATAATTGGTGGATGAAAAACTGCATATGAGCTGGCAATGCACTCTCGCAGCCCAGAAAGCCAATCACATCCTGGACTGCATCAAAAGAAGTGTGGCCAGCAGGTAGAGAGAGGTGATTCTCCCTGCCTACTTGGCTCTCATGAGACCCCACCTGGAGTACTGTGTTCAGCTGTGGGGCCCTCAGCATAGGAATGACATGGACCTGTTAGAGCAGGTCCAGAGGAGGGCCACAAAGATTATCAGAGGGATGGAGCACCTCCCCTGTGAGGACAGGCTGAGAGAGTTGGGGTTGTTTAGCCTAGAGAAGAGAAGGCTCTGGGGAGACCTTATAGCGGCCTTCCAGTACATAAAGGGGGCCTACGGGAAATATGGGGAGGGCCTTTTTATCAGGGAGCGTAGTGATAGGACAAGGGGTAATGGTTTTAAACTGAAAGAGGGTAGATTTAAACTAGGTACTAGGAAGAAATTCTTTACTGTGAGAGTGGTGAGACACTGGAACAGGTTGCCCAGAGAAGTTGTGGATGCCCCCTCCCTGGAAGTATTCAAGGCCAGGTTGGATGAGGCTTTGAGCAACCTGATCTAGTGGAAGGTATCCCTGCCCATGGCAGGGGGGTTGGAACTAGATGATCTTTAAGTTCCGTTCCAACACAAAACATTCTATGATTCTATGATAATTCTTCTTAGCGTTCTCTTCCCACTTGGACAGGTAGCCAGCAGCCCCAGTGAAGTCCTGTTGGCTCTCCAAAGCATTTCAAATTCAGATCAAAGAAGTAGAGAAGGGATGTTTGGAAAGAGCAGCTGTCTGAGCAAAGAAGCAAAGGTCTGGCTTTTATGGGGGATGAATGGCAAAGGCAATGCTGTTACCTGGGGCCAGCCAGTGGCAGAGCCTGGAGTAATGATCAGTCCAGACTCTCTTTTGGCTAACAGGAGGCAAATCACTGTTCAATGTTATTAAGATGTGATTCAGATAAGAGGTTACAAAGGCATAATTTAGCTAGGATTTTATGAAGAAGCAGTTATTCCTCGTCACAAAAGGTTACATAGATGGGTTTTTAACATAATTGCAATGTATGTGCTAATAAGTTATAGAACCAGATAGCACGCAGTACGCAGAGTTTATTAAGGATCATATAACCTCATGGAATGTGTAAACAAGTTTTGTTAAGATATAAAAATGGTACAAAAATGGCTTTAACACCTTTTCTCAAAAAATGAAATTGTGCTTCCTATTCGTCTTGTCCCTCCCATGCTGGACTGTGAGTATGTCTATCTCTGTTGTACATTGAGTGCTGCATGTAAAAGGATGCATCCTTTCTGGGAACTATCATACTGATACTGCATGTAACGTGGAGACAGAGGCCAAGGAGTGTAAGTTGCAGAGTCTTTAGTACTTGTGAAAGTCTTCAGAAAATGTACTGCAGCTTCATAGATGTATTTCCGTGTTGGATGTACTTTTGAGGGTAGCAGCAGGGCCAAGAGGGAGTTTATATGACCTGTGCTGAAAAAGCCTGTTGTCAAGGCTTTTTGAGATGGGAGTACAGGAAAGTCTGGTCTACTTCTTACAGAATTTTTATAGGAATTATATTCTTAACCCCAGCAATCTATGTGCTGCTTTATCATTCTGGTGCATCTCACTCAGGTTTGGATCATGTTTCCACAGACAGCTTTTCTCCTGAGTTAAACCTCCAAAGTATTTAATCTTGAGACAAGTTCAGTTTCAGTAAGGCTCCGTGCAGAACTGTGTTGTTGAATGCTATTTCATTATTTCTAACAATAATAACTGAGAGGAGAAACCATCGTGGGGACTAGAATTTGGTAAAATTATCTCTGCAGCTGACCAAAGCATGAGAAAAAACAGTTTGTTTAACAACATAATAAAAGTTGCATGTGTCTTTTTTTCCTCCAAGTGAAGGAAAAGACACTGTGGTGTGTGTGAGGATTTACTCTCCATCTTCTTTGAAAAGTGGTGAGATGTAAGCACTACTTATTTGCTACACCAGCTGCAGGCATCTTCTCTGGCCATTTCACACTCTTGAACCCCTGGAAGAGAGATGCCATTTTGTGACCACAGGACTGTGGTTACAGCATGAAAGTACAATAGTTTTTGGTTCTGTGGGAGAATAAAATTATGGTGGCGATGAATCAAGCAGCTGTGAAAACAACGCCCATATTCTTCTTTAGGAAAAAGTAGAAGAAAATAAATTTATTCTGAATGAGCAAGCTTGAGCATTTAGTCAGGTTGTAAGAGAAATGGTAAGACCAGACTACTTATCTTTTATCATTGTTTAAAGACAGGTTTTTGCAAATTGTTGGTCCACTCCCCCATGATAGGTAGATAGATAGATAGAAAGAAAATAATTGTGGAAAATATGTTCTGCCACAGCAGCATATAATTATGTGACAAAAAATATATCAGGCTGTGCTGCAGGCAAGACACTGTCTCATTAGTGTTTGGTGGACTTGATCACAAATAACATGTTTCAAAACTGCCAACTCCCTCTAATTCTTCTTCTCTGCTTATACTCACTAACAATCACGTTCAAAATTAGCCAGTTCCTGGAAAGAGACTTCATCCGGCCAGCCCTGTTTCTAATAATTTGCTTGTGGAATTAAAGGGGCATGTCCTTCAGCAGCTGCACTCTGAGGGACTAAAAGCAGGCAGCCTGTTCTCAGTAAACGAGCAGTCATTTTTAACCAAGTTGATACCAAATTGCTCTGTGCGGTGTGTTATGATCACAGAATTGCAGAATGGTTGGGGTTGGAAGGGACCTCTGGAGATCATCTCATCCAACCCCCCCTGCTTGAGCAGGTACACCTAGAGCAGGGTACACAGGACTGTGTCCAGGTGAGTTTTGAGTATTTCCAGACAAGGAGATTCCACAACCTCTCTGGGCAGCCTGTTCCAATGCTCTGCCACCCTTACAGTAAAGAAGTTTTTCCTCATATTCAGGTGGAACTTCCTGTGTTTGAAGTTGCCCCCTGTCCTGTCACTGGTCACCACTGAGAAGAGTCTGGTCCCATCCTCTTGAC